>CAJNOJ010000124.1:0-30039 GCA_905250025.1 Adineta ricciae
ATACTTTAGATTCATTACAAGAAGCAAAATTTATATCAACATTAGATTTACGCTCAGGTTATTGGCAAGTGGAAATGGATAAAAATTCAAGAGAAAAAACAGCATTCGTCACACACAAAGGATTATATGAATTTAATGTAATGCCTTTTGGATTAACGAATGCTCCAGCAACATTTCAACGACTAATGGACGTAGTATTAGCCGGTTTGAAATGGCAATGTTGCCTGGTATACATCGACGACGTCGTAATTTACTCCCCAACATTCGAACAACATCTCGTCGACTTAGAAAATGTATTTCAAGCATTAAAAGAAGCTAATCTCACATTAAAAGCTTCAAAGTGTCAATTTTGCCGTCAAGAAATGCATTACCTTGGACATGTCGTCACATCAAAAGGAATTAAACCAGATCCTAATCTAATCAAATCAGTGATAGAATTTCCACAACCAAAAAAGATCAAAGATATACAATCGTTTCTTGGACTAACCGGATATTATCGAAGATTCATCCAAAACTACTCTAAATTAGCAGAACCATTACTTAGACAATTAAGAATTGCACAAGGGAGTAATTATCACCTTGAATGGACAGCTGACTGCACGACAGCTTTCGAAACATTGAAAAACAAATTAACCAATGCACCAGTTATGAACACACCAAATTTCGAACAGCCATTCATTTTAGAACTAGACGCATGTGAATATGGATTAGGTGCAGTACTAACCCAAGAATATGATGACAAAAAATACGTCATTGCTTATGCAAGTAAAACATTATCAACAGCGGAAAGAAAGTATGGCGCAACAGAACGTGAAGCACTAGCCATTGTATGGGCTACAAAACATTTTCGACCATATCTAGAAGGTAACAAAATTTATATTCGGTCAGATTGCAAAGCATTACAATGGATGAGAACAGCGAAAGATGTGACAGGTCGAATAGCCAGATGGGCTATGAAATTATCGGCATACCAAATTGAAGAAATTCGATATCGACCAGGAAAATCAAATGCAAACGCTGATTCATTATCACGCAATCCATTAAAGACTGATAAAGATCAGCAACACGAACTGTCTACGATTGAGACAGGAATTAACATATGGGAAAATACCAACATCTTAGATGATATAAAAAAAGAACAGCAATCTGATCCGAAACTAAAACCAATTATTGACTGGTTACAATCCAGTACGTCAACAAATTTCAATGATAAACGTAATCCATATGTACTCATCAATAATTTGTTATACAAAATAAAAAATTCAAATCGTCATTACAATCAACGAATCATAGGAAACAAACATTTATTAGTTGTTCCAAAAACAAAACAAGCCCAAATACTGAAATGGGCACATGATCATCCAACAGCAGGCCACGGAGGTCAACAAAGAACGTTATTTCGACTATCTACAAAAGTATTCTGGGAATCAATGCGTAAAGACGTATACAATTACGTCGCAGCATGTCACGCTTGTCAACAATTTAAATTCAATAATGCGCCAACTTCAGGTCCATTACAACCTCATGTTGTCGAAGAACCGTGGCAAACAATTGGAATAGATATTATGGGACCATTTCCAGCCACATTTAGGCAAAAAAGATATCTTTTAGTGATTGTAGACTATTTTACAAGATGGGTGGAATTATTTCCTCTTCGATCAACTACATCAAAAGATATTGCAGACATATTAACAAATGAAATTTTCTCGAGATATGGTCTACCAAAACATATCGTATCAGACAACGGTCCACAATTCGTTTCAAACTTATTCCAAAATTTTTGTGAAACACTTGGAATACAACAGAATCTAACCGCTAATTATCACCCTCAAAGCAATATGACAGAACGTGTGAATCGAACATTAAAGCCACTAATAGCCATTTACGCTCAACAACAACCACAAGCATGGGATAAAGAAATTCAAAAAATAGCATTCGCTATCCGAACTACAAGAAATGAAACAACGGGTGAAACTCCCGCTTTTATGATGTTCGGCCGAGACCTTAGAGGTCCTTTAGAATCAATATTAAGTGAACCAATACAAGGACCGCCACCAACAACAAATGAACAAGAGCAGATCCAAGAGTATAAAAAATATTTAATCAATCAATTGCGAAGTGCATACAATCTAATCAAACAACACTCAGAATTAGAAAAAGCAAAACAAAAGATAAATTATGACCGACATATATCCCAACGACAATATTCAGAAGGTGATCTGGTATGGGTAGAAATTCCAAGAAAACAAGCTGGTGACAACTTAATCAATGGAAAATTACTACCACATTACCAAGGACCGTGCCAATTAATAAAGAAACTGACACCCGTCACATTTACGGTTCACCGCTTGAGCGATAATGTAAATTTGGGAGCTACGAATATTGATCGATTAAAGCCATACACCCAACCAAGAACAGATAATACAAACGATCAATCAACAATAACAACGAACAATAATGAACAGTTACCAGATGATCCATCCGTCTCAAATACAACAGACAATATCGATCAGTCAACTGATATAAATTCAACAATACAAAGACGAGTATCAAATCGACACCGCAGGGCGCCGATGAGATACATCGAACAATAATCAACAAGCAATTAACATACCATCGGTGAAAGGAAGAGATAAACCAGTGACACCTTCCTTCGATGAATTCAAAAGAAACATATGGAAATCATCAATCACAAACATTATCTATAAAAAAAAAGGGGGAAAGGGATAACGCTAAATCTCATTCAACTAGCTGAACAATCCTAAACAAGATGCAAAACAAACTAATATGGTGGACTTTAAACGCTCTGATAATACAAACGTATACATTACTCAATATAACTTTACCAAAGCAAGATATTCTACACAAATCATCAGGTTTAATCATGAATTACGTGTCAGAATACAAACCGGCAGACAATATAATATCAATCACAGTATCCATTCCAATGTTTGATAACACGTGTTATTTAATACCAATCAAAGCAATGAAGAAAATTCCCCAATGTGTAGCTAAAATCAACTCAAACAAAAGAAAGGAAGAAAGAAAAGCAAGAAGATCGATTATACACAAAAGACATAAACAACAGCGACAAAGAAGATTTTTAACTGCATTGATTCCAATTGCAATGGGTGTAGTCTCAACAGCCTTGTCGGCAATCAATCTAGTACAAGATGCAAATCTTCAACAACAAGTCAGAACAACCATCGATACAATTAACATTTTGAGAGACAATATGGATGTACACGCAAGTCAAATTTTTCAACTAACTGCCGGGCAAATCAGATCAACAGAAGAACTCTATCACACACAAATGGCTCTAAATAATACAATTAAAATAGTGAACGAACACTCCGACATGATAAGAGAGAATCGAATAGCAATTAACACCTTAGCAGAAACAATCAAAGCACTACAAAAGAAACTTTCGACATTCATACATAATGTAGAAACACATTTCATTCATGATTCGATCGAAGATATCTTGGCTAACAAACTCAATTTACGATTCATGCACCATCAGGATCTACCTCGAGTAATAGATATCATAATGCAAGAAACAAATATAAATTTAGACAAAGATAATGATGACATACCACTATTTGAATTAGCCAGCCGTTTATTGATACAACAACGCGTCGAATTTATGCCAACACCCAACACACAAAGAAACGATCAAGATAAAATGGGAAATTTAATATTCATCTCGTTTTTTGCAGCGACGGATAAAAATCAACATCAATTTTCAACTTTTAAATTAATTCCAATGCCCTTCAACCATGAAAATCGAAGGGTAAAACTTGCTCAATTACCATCAATGGTGAGCATCTCGACCAAAAAGATGGAAATAATCCAATGGACAAAAGAAGAAACCACAGCATGTCGGTTCGAGTTAACATCATCATGTCGTGAAACACCACCGATTAGAAAAAATTGGCAAGAAAGTTGCTTATTCGAAATATTAACGGATTCAAAATTAACCAACTGTCGAATCGAAGAAGAAACTGAACCAATTTTTGTACAAAAAATCGGAAACAAGTGGGCCATATCAACACAGAACCAAACAAGATGTCATCGAGTAATGCAAAAAGATCAAAATCAACATATAATAACAACAAATAACGAACTAACTCTTCCACCAATTGTCCTACTAGCAACGGATAACTCAACGTCGCTAAGCTGCGACCACTTCTTTCTTCCACGACCTACAAGCAACAATAATAAACAAATAGCAATAATCGAAGAACAAACAATCACCGATGAAGAATCATATTTAATTGACTTAAATCATCATATCAAGAATACAACAAAATGGGAAAAAATACCATATGTCGCATCGAATATCCAAAGCATGTTCGAACATTTAATGAAAACGCCTCAATCCAATGGAATAAAACATATACAAACAACATGGTACGAACCACTAATGCCTGGGGTGGTCGTGGGCGTACTAGTTGCAATTGTGAGTATCTCAATAGTATGTGGATACTTAATGTGGATCACAAAAATGAAAAAACTAACAGAATTAATCAATATGCCAGCAACATGAACAATCTACCGTCAAACAAAGACAAAAAGACATCCTCTAAACCACCTCATGTTTGTGTCATTTTTTTTTTCCTTTTTTTTTTAAACTCATATCCTTGTTAACACGTTTGTTTTCTTCTTTGTCTCCTCCTTCAACCCTTCGGTAGGAAGTTCTCAACGAGGACACCCTCTCAATACACCAAATGTTGATCCGCTAATTCAAAAAAAAAAGACGCCCAGGAGTGCGTCTGATCTGGATCGGAGGGTGTGACAACATTTGTGTATTCGTCAATTAATCTCTCAAACACAGATAGATGACT
This sequence comes from Adineta ricciae, assembly GCA_905250025.1. Classification (NCBI taxonomy): domain Eukaryota; kingdom Metazoa; phylum Rotifera; class Eurotatoria; order Adinetida; family Adinetidae; genus Adineta; species Adineta ricciae. The sequence goes on from CAJNOJ010000124.1 coordinate 4,848, forward strand.
CATGTATATATTATCATCTTCTCCTTTCTGTTCATTATATCTATGCATCTCGTCTCATAGCGAGTTCATCTTCATCAGTTCATCTAATCATCTAATGATTCTTTTCTCTTCTTCGTGTTTCTCTCTGTCCGTCTCTTTCTCTCCCTGTTCTCTCTTGACCGATGCGCTCAAAAGAAAAGAGAACAGAGAGAACGAATATAAAAGGAAATGTTTGGTTGAAATAAAGCCAGTCGAATCACCTTGAATAAAGTTTGTCGTTACAGATACTAAGCTCATATCATTTTTTCGGATTTCTTCAATTAGAAACATCATTATGTACAATGCATTAGATCTTTTCGTGTAAGTTCTTGAGCTACTATCTTTATACACATGACGTCCGTGAATAGCGTTCAGCTCACCATCTTCTACAAAAGATTTTAGAACAGATAACGAAAAATATCTCCTTTGTAAAGACGAAGCAACAAGCCCAGGCTCAGCGAATAAAACGAAATTCATCCTCAAATTCTAATTTCCCGACGTCAGAAATCCTTCGGTCTACTCTGACAATGGATGTTAATAAGTCGTGGCTAGTTAATGAAAAACTAATAATTAATTAATCAACACTAACCTCGGATTCGTGATCCTCGATCCCGATTACCCTTCGGTCGACCCTTACTCGACAACAACAAAATTTTTCATTTCCTAATTAGTAATTAGCTAATTAGAATTTCGAGAAACTGACACCGGATTCGGGATCCTCGACCCCGATTACCCTCCGGTCAACCCTTACTCGACAACGAAGAAAATTTTCATCACTTAATTAGCTAATTAGCTAATGAGCTAATTTGGATATGGAGAAACTAACCTCAGATTCGAGATCCTCGACCCCGATTACCCTTCGGTCAACCCTTACCCTGCATATTAATAATTTATGTCTAGTTGACAGCTAGTTGATTAATAGTTAATAATTAGTTAAATCCAACCTCGGATTCAAGTTCCCCGACCTCGATTACCCTACCGGTAATCATTTTCTAACAACAATCGATCAATTTCATTGATTTATAAAATGCTGCAATTTGATTGGATTACGCAAACAAACAAGCAAGCAAGCAAACTTTTTGCATTTCAACCACCCGATTTATGACGCTATCACCCTTTCTTTCAGAAAAGAGAATAATTCGCTCCAGGAAGATTTGCTTTGTCTCGTTTAATAGTCTATTAATTATATTGAAACGTTCAGCGAATAGGTAGGATACCGAAAGAACATCAAGTATGATTTGTATATCAGATGATTTTAGTAACACAATCAAATGATCAATAGATTTATAAACATGTCGTGAGAATTCGTGTGATATTAAAAATTCAGAAAAATGAAGAACAGCAATGACCAACATTTTCAGCTAGAAATCAAATTTAGAGAAGAATATAGAAATCGTTTCGTTTCTGTACTAAACCTCTTCGTTTTCTGCTTTATCACAATTGAGCGTCCATGGACCAGTTCTCATACAGACTTCTTCGAGAATTCTATCAAACAGATTCAACACAGCAATTCAGTACTTCAAATTACACTAGACGCAGAAAAACCGGGTGAAGTATTTTTTGAAACCAAAAGAGAACTTACATTTCCAAAGGGTCAGCTGGTAACTGACTTTAATAAGGCAAGAAGTTGGGTTCGATCCGAATTAAGTATTTTCTCAGTGAACAGCTTCCAACCAATTGACTAGATTTAATCGAGTTTGATCACAGAGTAACAAAGTTCGATTTACTAGTTTCGATAAAATTACACCTTCCACTTTAGACTGATGAATTTTCATGTCGAGGTTCTATCGCAAGTGATCGACGGTGAATGGAGTGATTGCGGTCGCCTAACCAAGGGTCATGCAGCGGTCACCGATAGATGTAATGACCTGGACGATATGCACGTAGCGTGACAGATTGTACGTGTAAAGAAGATATGTGCACGCATATCCTCACCCTCACTATTCATCCATCAATCTGTCAGTCATTGTTTTAATGCACTATGAAGATGCAATCGTGAACGTACACTTTTGTATAGATGTTCGCGCATCGATCAACTAAAATAAGTGGTTGTAATTTTCTGTGTTGGGAAGAAAACGAAAAAATGTTGAATACTCATTCACAAGCAATCTCCTATGATTTTAATGAAAGGCAGTATGTGATTTGGTGATAAATACGTACCAATGTCATGCTTTTTTAAAAATAAATCAGGAAACAATCGGAAGATCATGTGTGCATGGCAAATATTGACGTACATTTAAACGTAAACGTTTTATTGTTTGAACATGCCCGAGAAAAGATGCATGACTATTTCTTCAGTAGAAAATCAGAGAGTGTGCTTGAAATCTGACATCCGAATTCGTGTATTTTTATTGGTTTAGTAAAAAAAAGGTATATATACGTTTCTGCAAACTTCATATTATTGATACTTTGTTGTTTGATTTTGTTAATACAGACCATGCAAATTAAAGTTCTGTTCACCTATTTGTTTCTTCCGGCAATCAATACGGTTCTAGTGACTAAAGTCTATCGATCTTCAACCTATAATCCGAACTCTCCTTGTGCTATTCTTGACAATATTTCATTACCATTATTGGATGCATCGCTTAACTCTTGCATTTGGCAATGTATGCACAATATTAAGTGTCAAACGGCCGTCTATCTTCATGATCAGAAAATATGTTCGACATTCGGTGAACATTGTCAATCAGGTCACATTCAACCATCGGGAAGTACTCGAGCGAGTGTTATCTGTTGTCGAAAAAATGAAGGTAAGAATTTCTTTACTTTGGTATATGGATAACTTATGTATCATAGAGTCCAATATGTATTGTCAATCTACTGCAACATCAACACAAGCAGGGATACAGACGACACAGGCTGTTCATAGTATGTAAACTTTACGCATGAAGAAGTATAGAGAATATAAGATTATCAAAAATGAGGTTATAGATGAGTTATAATCTTGCTCATGACAGTAAAGAAAAATTGAATAGTATTTGCAGTGTATTTAATTTACAATTAATAGAACAACGATTAGTATATAAAATTACTTTGCAGTTGTTTTCAAAAAAGATTTTTTAGCATCTCACTTGTTTATTTAGCCTGGACAAGTGCTACAAGCATGAGTACACGACGATATGATCACACGGCAAGCATATTATCAGATACGACAGTGTTAGTTGCCGGTGGAGAATGTGCTGGTTATTATTTAAAAAGTGCCGAAATATATAATTTATCCACAAACACTTGGACCACTACTGGAGACATGCATGTGCAACGGTCTGATCACACAGCAAGCGTGTTATCGAACGGAAAAGTTTTAGTTGCCGGTGGATGGCATGGTAGCAGTTTTCTCGACAGCGCTGAGCTGTATGATCCGTCTACAGGTACGTGGACAATGACTGGGAGTTTGAATGTGGGACGATCTGACCATACGGCAAATGTATTATCAGACGGTAGATTGTTAGTGTCTGGAGGTTCTTCGAGCAACACTGCCGAATTGTATAATCCGTTAGCAAACAGTTGGACATGGACTGGAAGCATGAGTACACGACGATATGATCACACGGCAAGCATATTATCAGATACGACAGTGTTAGTTGCCGGTGGAGAATGTGCTGGTTATTATTTAAAAAGTGCCGAAATATATAATTTATCCACAAACACTTGGACCACTACTGGAGACATGCATGTGCAACGGTCTGATCACACAGCAAGCGTATTATCGAACGGAAAAGTTTTAGTTGCCGGTGGATGGCATGGTAGCAGTTTTCTCGACAGCGCTGAGCTGTATGATCCGTCTACAGGCACGTGGACAATGACTGGGAGTTTGAATGTGGGACGATCTGACCATACGGCAAATGTATTATCAGACGGTAGAGTGCTAGTGACTGGAGGTCGCTTCGGAGACAGTGTCGAATTGTATGATCCATCTACAGGTACTTGGACACAGGTTGACGAGATGAATGACAAACGGTCTTATCACACGGCGAGCATATTATCGAGTGGAACAGTATTAGTGACTGGTGGAGAAGACCTTTATGTCACTCACAATACTGCTGAGTTATATTAATATTGACAAAAGAAAAGTTTTTTTGTATCAGACATTTAAAAATGCGAAATAAAACTATTTAATATTGTAAGCATATAAATTTAAATAGAACATATGCACTATTGCTTCTTCACATTTGCATCCTCAAAATAGCATCCAAAGGCTTATTTCAATTCCAATTGTGCAACTTGCGTTCGATTTATTTATTGATTAATGTTATACTTTTACTATAAAAGGTCAATATATTTGCTAAATAAAAAAGAAAACAGTGTGAAGCTAGGATCTGTTAATACAACTCAGCACTGTTACAATCGCCGCTGCCATAGTATCCGCCAGCTACTAGTATCATTCCGTTTGATCATCTGGATGCTGTGTGAAATTCTCACATGCTATTAATATTGCCAATTCGTGTCCAATTACCTGTTGATGAATCATATAATTCAGCACTGTCGATATAACAACACCCACCAGTCACTAGGACTTGGTCATCGCATAAAATCGATGCTTGATGTCGGTATCGTTTAGCGCTCATATTTGCACTCATTGTCCAGCTACCAGTCACTGGACCATACAGTTCAGTACTTTCTAGATAACCACTGTTATATCCACCAGTTACGAAGACTTTTCCGTCACATAGTATCGATGCCGTATGATAATGTCGTCCAACATTTAGATTTCCAGTCATCATCCAGCCTAAAAAAGGTGATATAAAAGGCAATTCTCACGCTATGATACAACTTCAAAATAATCAAATAGATGCTTTGTCTGGTCATTTGTTGAATAGAAAAGATCCAATCACAAGAGTAGATCAAACGTCTCCGCAAGAACTCTAATTTCATTCTCCTATAGGTCAGTGGCTGCCATATTAACAGAGTCGCGTCTAATCTACCTACCAAGATGTGTGACATTTGAAGAGCATTGGTTGTTTGATCCTAAAAAATGGTCAATCATAAAAATGTCGATCTTCATCACAATCAGCTAACTTTGGTTTCTGCGATAACAAATTACACTCGTCCAAATGTTTCTAGATGGTGTAATCCTACCCGAATGACAATCTTCGCGAAATAACACACAAGTTTTATTATTATAGTAATAAACCGCCGTGTGGCACTGATCTTGGTAGGCGCACTCCCAAATACAAGATTGAATCGATGCATCATTTGACCGAGTAACTGTCCGAAGAAGTGCACAGGAGGAATTGGTGTCAAAAAGGGAAAATCGGTGAATTTGGCTCATTGTAATGGCATTTATTGAAGAGACAAAGAGAGAAATTAAAAGAACTAAATACATTCTGACTCACTTTTATTTTTTCTTATATATAGTAAAAGTAGAAATGAGATTAAAAGAAAACAGGAAGAGATATATATATACTCTTGTCGACTCTGCTCTTTGACATCAATGAAAAGTAAATAGCATCATACTTTAGAATGAATCAATAGAAACTACAGTTCCATAAGGAAGAGAGCCGTCCTCGCTCTCTACTCTTTAACTTATAGAGACGAATGTAAAAGTCATTTTGAAAGATGAGAAATCTTCTCTGACAACAACATCAATACGCACTACTGCTCGCCATTTTGACTTAAATTGGATCGACTATGTTCTTGATCGTGTCATTATCTTTACTTCACGAACTTGGATCAAATTTTGAAAAATCAGGGAAGTATTACTAACTCTCTTCTAAAAGTGTAGTGACATAAAATACTTGAAAATCATAACAGTACAGATGAGAACAGAAAGTAGTGAATGACAAAGATGTTTGGAAAAATTCAGTATGAATTCAAGGAAGGTGCGAATAATGTTGATAGCTAAAGGTCCAAAGAAAATTGTTGCTGATTTTTGTTCAATGTTTTTCTAAAAATCGAATCTTCCTCATTCACGAATTAAATCAAATCTTTGGACTCGATGGTTTCTATAGTCAACAACATAAAGATCTCCTTCGATATTGAATGACAAGCCTGTAGAATTGCACAATTGATTCATTTCTTTTCTATACCCGTTACCAATAACAATCAATTTGCCTTCTTGCTTTCCTTTGCATCAACGTGGTTTTATAAGAAGAACTTTCTTTCTTCCGACGAATGATACATACATCCTCTGGTACTTCGAGTTCATCCACAACTCTCAAGTACGTTCCAGGAAAAAGAATATGAATGAGAACGATTGGATTTTGTATTCAAACATTCACTTTGACATATTGTTTGATCCCCATTTTTGCTAACGAATGCGTTTTTGAAGAGGTCAATTCCTACCAAACCTTCTGTTCATCGTATTTATCACTTAGATTTATTCGAACACCATGCCAAATGGTTGCTCGAAATAATGGTAGATTGAACACAGTTGCGAGAAAGAACGTCATTGTAACATTCAAATTTCAGAAAAAAAAAATGGAGAAATTCTTGTTTTTACTTTCAGCGTTTCAAAAGTCGGGTAAAAATCCACGTTGTTAGCCTTTCATACCACCAAGCGATTATCAATATTTTTATTGTTCTGGAATCAAATATTAGATTTTGTTTTGATTGCGAAGAAGGGTTCTGAATGAAAAGATTCCTGACGAGTAGAAAATGGTGACCTTTACTTTTCAAAAGTTGATGTTTTTCAATAAAACTTTTTTCTATTTACTTTCTTCGTCAGTTCGTTTTTGATGGATGCGTTTAAACAGAAAAGAACATGGATGTAGAAACTTTTGGCATTCTATAAAAACATACTTATGCATGTTATCGAAGTGAAAAATGTATACACGCGTGCTTAATTTCGTTTGAATTTAAGTAAGCTCAGGTAGAAAATGAAAAAGTATATGAAATACTCTCTATATTAATCTAATTTTTTTTTACTTATTCTGTGAATCTTGTGACAAAATATCAGCACATCTGCAAATACGTTTACTTCGATTCAAGTGGAAGCAAGGAGCGTTCGATGCCAAACAATTAAAGCATTGTGATCATTTTATGCATTTCTTTTCTTACCACTTCTCTGGATATTCCAATCAGAGCAGGTTCGTATGCTGTTCATTCGATTATCGAATGAACGAACATATCTTGCTTACTCCTGATGGTATGTTGCAACTTGTTGTTATTGTGCCATGTCTCTTCTAGTCGCTTGGACTTCAATTCCACCATGTTCAATAATAAATGGAAGAAAATACACTTCTGCTATACTCCACAATGATTATTCATCTGTATATATTCATATTTTATCTAGAATTCACGATATTTGGGAACGGGTCGCTTACTGTCTGCTTCCAATAGCATGCATTCTTTTATTCAATTGCAGTTCTCTGTTTGTGGATGAATCTACCATATGTTATCGCTTGAAGGTGAGAAAAACTATCAGAGATCATAATGTTCGAGTAGAAAATGGATCGTAGATCGATTTATCAAGAAAAATAAAATAAAGTAAAACATAAATTGATGAAAAAAAATACCTCGATGTCATCGTTACATTTTGCCGTCTTATCTTCTTTGCTTTTTCTTTCATTGCATTACAACAAGCATGAAGATAGATAAACTTAATTCAAATTCCCTTCATTCGTTTTTTTTTGTTATCGACGTAAACTTTACCATGCAAGCTGTTGTATTCAAGGATGTGCAAAAAATTGTCGTCGAAGATCGTCCTATCCCAACATGTAAAGATCCTGGGGATGTAGTTATCAAAGTGCATATCACTGCTTTATGTGGTTCTGATTTGCATGTATACAGAGGACATGAAACAGCGAGCGAAACAGATTTTATTATGGCAAGTGTAGATTCATCGATTTTCTTTGTACAGATGTAAGAATGATTTTTCAGGGTCATGAGTTTTTTGGAGAAATTATTGAAATTGGAATGGATGTAAAACAATTCAAGATAGGAGATAGAGTTGTTGTACCATTTTCGACATCGTGTGGTACGTGCTTCTACTGTAAGAAGGCTCTCACTTCACGATGCGAACATTCTCAATTGTTCGGATCACCATCACTCAATGGTGGTCAAGCTGAATATGTACGAATACCTTTCGCTGGTAACATTTATTACTATCAGTGTGTATAACGCATCTGATTTTTTTTAAGATTCAACAGCATTTCCAGTCCCAACGGGAATATCAGATGATCTGATGGTTCTTATGGGCGACATATTTCCTACAGGATATTTTGCTGCTAAGAATGCATGGACACTACTGAGCGAAAAGGAACGCCAAGATCCCAATCTAATTGTCGTAGTTGTCGGATGTGGACCCGTTGGTTTATGCGCTATAACTGCTGCATGTGAGCGCTTTCCAATTGTATACGCAATAGACAGTGTAGAAGAGCGTCTTGGTAAGTCACACGAGTTCTCACCCTCAAGAAGTTGTCTGATTCGTTTATAACAGAGGAAGCGAAGAAACATGGTGCAATTCCCGTTAATCTCAACAATGACCCTATCAACGTGATTAAGAGAGCTACTGATGGCCGAGGAGCCGATGCTGTTCTGGAAATAGTTGGGCATGCCAATGCTCTACAATTAGCATACGACCTTATTCGTCCTTGGGGTGTTATTGCTTCTGTCGGCGTACAGTTAGACGCGTTCCCATTCACGGGTCCTGCCGTCTATGATAAGAATGTACGTTTGCAATTTGGACGGTGTCCTGTGCGAGCTTTGTTTCCGGAAGCTTTAGAGCTCTTTTCACGCAAACAAAACCTTTTCACGAATTTCATATCGCATCGCATGCACTTGTCCGATGCCGTCAACGCCTATGAACTGTTTGACAAACGACTAGCTCGAAAGATTATCTTTGATTTGCGTAAATAGTCAACTATAACTGGTATCGCACTAAATAAAAGACGTAGGTGTACGGTGAGAAAGAGAGAAATGATATGTATACGTTCACGTTGTCTTTTTCCTTACTTCAATGTCATTTCTCCACTCATTTTTATGATTCAATTCATGTTCGTGTTGTAATTGCATGTACAAAGCAATATGATTGTAATCGAATATTTGTTCTTCATGCAAACGAAATTACTACATCTGATAAATGTCGCGGAATGCGACGCGATGAGTAATAGGAAAGGAAGAGAAGGCGTTACACATGTATGATCGTTACAAACATGACATCATTTTTCACACATTCTACGACAACCTTCTATAAAATTCGTGTGCATATCTTTCATACCGCATAGGTAGTATATTCAGTAAGTTCATCGCAAGATCAACGATTAAATGATAATATAGCATCAATGCCTTTAACAACTGAAACATTATCGTGTGATGGTCGTCGTTGCCCGAAATGCGGCAAATGCCGAGATCATGGTGCATGTGTAGGCGCTCGTAAGGGTGCTGCAGCTGGTGCTTTAAGTGTAGGTGCCCTTGCCGGTATCTCTGTATTTCTTCTGAGCGTTTTAGGCCCAATTGGTGCGACTGGTGTTTTAGCTGCGATAGGAGGTGCCGCTCTCTGTACGGCTGGAGGAACTGCTATTGGTGCTGGAGCAGGTGCTGCTTGTGGTTCTATTGGCGCTGAACTCTGTGGTACTGGTCTATGTAAATGTCGTAGAAAACGTCCAAAGGTTCTGTAGCATATTTCCTTTGCTGGATTGTTCTATAGGAATCGATTTTCACTATGCAATTTGTACGCATGATTTTAATTAAGTGCAATAAAGTATTGTCTATTTAAAGCATAGTATTATTTTTCAAACGACAGGTTCAACGAAAGTGGAAATATGTAGATTCGAAGCACAGAACTCTAACATTTTCTCTTTGAATCAATTCTGTTTATCCGACTAGAAGTCTCATTAATACTAAACGTACGAACAAGCACTGTTTCTTTTAATACATTCTACCATAACTATACTCTCAAATGAAATGACGTTAATCTTCCGGTGTATGAATTAAGAAATTGATGGTCATGCAGTATTAATTCGCACAATTGAACTGAAGAAAACATACTTTCCGAGATTGATAGTAAGCAAGTGCAAATTCATGGCAACGTCATGTAATGGAGTCTTTTCTATTATTCAAACCATTCTATCTGTTAAGATGATTTTCGCTCAAATAACCTTATCAATTTTATTCGTCTTTGGCTTTATCGGCGAAGTTTTGAATATCATCATTGTTGTCCGACATATATTTCAAACAAATAGTTGTGTAATCTACTTGCTTGCTGCTTTTCTTATTCGCATCTGGTATTTATCATTTGTAAAAATTTTTTCTACTACTTATCCGTAGATAAACTTTCCACTGATCCATATTTCGTGCCTTGAATTTAAACTTTCTAGCTTACAATATTGATCCGTCAGTGCATTCCTTGATTTTCTGCAAAATCAAATTTTACATTACATATCTCACAGGTATTTTAACACCGAGTTTTACCATTTTGGCCAGCATCGATCGGCTACTGTTAACCTCTCTCAGTGCACGAAGACGACTACAGACTCAGCGAAAGTTAGCTCGTCAACTCGCTATAGGCGTGTTCGCCTTCCGAGCAACCTTTTCCATCCATGCTCTTGTTGAATCAACTATATGGGCAGAAGCTGGTTGTACTCTTTGTTATATTGGAAATGATGATTACAACATCTCCATAACTCTATATTCAATCATTCTCAATTATCTTTCATTGCCACTTCTCCTGAGTATTCTCCGTGTGCTCACGATGATCAACATTCGATGGAGTCAAAAACGAATCTATCCTGCAGTCATCGGCCATCCTCACATGCAGCGAAAAGATATACATATTTTACGTATGTTACTTTCCAAGTATTAGTCGATATTCATTGCAGTATACCTGTAGGAGTTTCACAGATATTTACAACTGAATCTTATGTTCCTATGCTGAAATATTATCATTTTGATGTATGGGAAAAGATTAGCTAATCGATAGAACGATTCTGTTCAACAAACTCTGCATTCATTATATTTTCGAATAGTATTAGTCTTATTCTACATTCTCATCTGTATAGGGCTTTATATTTATATAGTCACTGGCATGTATTTCAGCAGAGACTTGAAGAAATATTCGTCAGCTTATATCATCGATTTATTGCTGTAACAAGAGAATCTGCAGCTACAGCAATCAATGTGCAATCAGCACGAAAAAGTTTTACAAAGTGAACTCGATGAAAATAAAATATCTATAAATCCATATCATTCGTTCGATGAACTGGAGTAAACGACAAAGTATTTTGTTGTTTACTTCTTGCTTGCGTTAAGAACTGAGGCACGAAGCCAAGATTATATAGAAAAGGCATACCAGCAGCGATATACTGTGGAACAACGCCACCTCCTGACATCCACATAGCAGCAAAAATGCTGAGCAATACACCGCAAAGAAGATACCACAGCGGCCAAAGAATACTGGCGTGTAGTGGAGCAACAGAGCGTCGAGAATAGAGATAGAAAGAAAGAATACTGTTCAGTAAACAATACAGAGATATACATATAAACATTCCAAAAGCAGCGATGATATGTAGATAAGCGTTATGTTCTAAACTGATGACAGACATAATAAGTAGCAATATGCCAGAGATGACAGCTACAGCATGGATAAAGCATAGACTAACGTAACTGACAACGGACTGCGATTGAAAAAGATATTGTAATCGACCGAAAATAATGAATAACATTTGTAAACATAATAAAACAAAACCAGCTACAAAATAAGGATAAGCAGGACCGATTCCTAATTGCGAAATGTATGGCAATACGAATTCAGATCCACTATTCTTTAGTACTTGTCCACATACTATCAATGTTATGATGAATGTGATCACAGTTGAAAACGGTAAAATCACTAGCGACCAGTACCAGACAAGAGCTGAAAGTCGACTCATTTTCTACTGGCAAGTAACAATGATATAGAGAGAACGAGTTTAGTTGTCTTAAGATGTACAAAACGATTAGTCTAAGTCGGAATCGAATAGAAAATAAGAAGATCGTGGTGGAATGTACATGTATTATGTCTTTTTCTTCTCAAATAGATGTCACCAGCGTTCACACACGCAGAAACTACATTTTTCCTTTCTTTTTAAAACACGTGCCACCGTTTCCTGTGGGAAAAAAATCGTATATTCTCCCTTCAAGTACACTCATACTAGTACCATACACTGAATATAAAGGAATTTTCTAATGATGAGAAAATTATTGATCAGACGTGATGTCTTTCAAAGATTATTTCTTTTTCATGCAACAAGGATAAGATGATGCGTACTAAAAGCAGTAGTCAGTATTGAGGACTATATAGGTTGTTTCTTCTTTGTGATATCGATATTTACCACATTTCACATTCACACATGTACGTCAAATCAGTATCTATCTAACGATGCAAACGTTATGAGTCATGTCGTAAATAACGCATTTCCTGTATACATCGAAGCTGTTTGGTCTTTTCCAAGAATTCTCTAGATGTTATATAAGTAGGATACATATGCGTAATTCAATATTTCTCATCATACTTGTATTCTTAAGATCTTCCTGTTCTCTACCGATTACAATGACTGTCGTCGGTTGGCTTCCTTTTCTTAGCACTGCTGCATCTTACTTAGGCAAACTTTTGGGCTTCGATGGTCCCATCTCGATACCAGCAACTCTTGCTGTATATAAGTTTGATTTTAACACTTTTGTTTATCTTCTCTTTCTTGCACTCTGTTTTGCATCAGATTTGTATACAATCCTGTTGGTATTTCGAGCAGCAATGAGCAAATTCACATAAATTACTACAGCAATTATTAACAATAACGCTCTAGGATTCGCCATTATTCTACGCAGAATTTAGAACTTTCTTATGATTCGCAGTTGTAATTTTTTTCTCATTTCCTAATACGCTTATCTGATTTTTGCATCTTTATATATCGAGTAGCTGAAAGCTTGTATAACTAAGAAATAAGAATTCGTCTATGCACTATTTCAAAGTCGGTTTGAACGCGGTGGATAAGTCCCATGTTTTGTTAAGAAAACTTCCGTGTTCAAGGAGAAGAAGATATACTCGTATAAACGTCGCAAATATTTTATTCTGGCAAGAAAGAATAATCTAAGAATACATCTGCTGTAGTGTGCGAGCAGCTTTTTCTGCTAAAGCATATACTGTTAAGCACGGACCAGATTTCGAAATGAAGCCGGCGGGAAATATCGATGCATCGACTATCCGAAGATTATCTATACCATGAACTTTGAAATGACTGTCAACGACCGACGTTTGTTCATCTTTTCCCATAGAACAAGTTCCGAGGAAATGCTGAGCAGTAGAAACAGTATTGATGACATAATTCGATAGATTCACGAAATTCGGTCCTGGTTGTGTTTCATTGAATGTAGCATACTGCTTCATGACAGATGTTGACATTACTCGTCGAATATATTCAATACCATTGACAAATGTTTTAGTATCACGTTCATCTTTGAGATAAGTTAGGTTTATTTTTGGTAATACCAACGGATTCGAATTGTGCAATGAAACATAGCCAGCGGGAGATTTTGGTGAGATATTAAGTATAAGTACAGTGAGTCGTTTTGTTTCTTCATCCAGTTTCAAGATGAAAAATATGTCGGGATTAGTATTTGTTGTTGTTGATTGGCTATTAACCAAGCCAACGGGTTTCAAGTTACCAAGGGAAAAGTTTTTGGTGTCATATTCGATAGTTACTACTCCATTATCCATTAAATTTTTGCCAACTTGTTTCAATTCATGCTTTACAGTTATATTATGCTGTCGAAGAATATCCGGATCACCAATGCCTGATAACATCAAAAGATGTGGACTGAAAAATACACCAGCAGACAGAATATACTCTTTTCTTGCTGTTCCTTTGAATAGACCGTTCGATGTGACAAATAAAACGCTATCGACGTGCTTCGTTTTTTCATTGATTTCCAATTTAGTGACGGTAGCGGCTGTAATTACTTTTAGATTAGAATACTTGCTCATAGTGAAACTCAAATAAGCATCACCACTCCAACTCCTCAGACCATTCGTGAACGCTGAGCCCTCAAACGAAAATCCATAATCAGACAAACCTGCTAGGTCATCACTATATGTTTCAGATAGTTCGTGAGCGACACTTTTCCACAGATTACCAAATTTCGTATCGTAATATTGTGTGATTATAATAGGGCCACTATGGCCGTGATTTTCAGACGGCGAAATCGATGCAGTTGACGTAAAGTTTTCAACCATCTTATAGTATGCAGACATATTTTGATGATGGTAGGATTGATCATTCGTGACATTGACGAAATATGTCCAATCATTTCGCATCATTTGTTCCATTCCACCACCATTAACACCATTACCTCCGAGAGTATTCTGCACGATAGTATTCAAAACGCGTCCATTCAGATTTAAAGACGGTTCCGGAAATAGATAATGCTTGAATTGAGGCATACGAAATAATTGACTGTACGCTCGCTTTTCTCGCATCATCGGATTTAAGGTATCATTGGCGCCACTCGATATTAAGAGAGTTTCAAACCCATATTCAGCTAGTCGTGCGGCTACGATGCATCCAGCGGAACCACCACCGATGACTATAAAGTCAACAACAATTTCTTCCTTCGACGATGCTTGTGTACTGCCTGAAATAGGTTCAACATCGATATTTATATGGTAAGAAGAGTTTATTAAGTGTGAAAAAATGTTTACCTGATGCTGATGTTGACAGTCGATAAGTAATGAGTGCAGTGGCCAGCACACAAAGTGCGACTGTGATAAGAAAGACCGTCCAAGGTAGACTTTTTCTAACCTTCGGAGAGAGTTTCATTCGTCTCGTAACTAGACTTTCTGTAATTTGATTCATAGTTGTGAATTGACAGTAACTATAATCTTTCGTCGTTACTGCGCAGTCGAAAAGAAAAAGAGATCGCTCTATCAGCGTGTTCTTTTTATTTTTCTTTTACAATTCACTTCAAAAGTAAATACCTCGTTCTTTTCTAGCGTCCCATTATCGATGTTACATTCTAACGACATTTATTTTATCAATAGGTTAAGTATTTTGCCATATCACTAATGATGCTACTCAACACATTTCTTTCATTCGTCAGTGTGGACGATGATAACGACTGATTCTATTATGGAACATTTCATTACATTATACGTAGGCAAAAGGCAAATGATTCATTGTCAAGTTGTGATTTTCATCGTCTACTAGTGACACCTTTCTCGAAACACCCATAGACTGTGTTTTAGCCTGTAAGAAATAAATAAAACAGCTGATTTTCTTCCAACGAATGCTATTTCATAATTTTTATAATGTTTTTTTCGTCAACAATGACTTGCTTCGAACATTTATGTAATGCTCTATTATTCGAAGTGTTCGATTATTTATCTTTCAACGAAATAGTAAAAGGCTTTCTTGGTCTTAAGGAGCGTTTTAATCAAGCTATACGTAATTATCCCGCATTGATTGACGTAAGCAAAACGTCGGAGAACATTCTACGGGAAAAAGGACCATTTCAATGTCGAACACTCACAATGCATAATGATGCTTCTGAGGAATTCATTTATAACATCGGTTCATACATCAACTTTCGAAGTCTTCGCGCAATTGATTTTCAGTATATTAATCGATACTCAGCACTATCAATACTCAATGAACTGCCTATGGAACGGCTGGAGTCTATTGAAATGAGTCGTTTGAGTGGAGATGGCCATGTAGGAAGTATTCTACAGCGAATCTGGTCATTGATTGCGGTTGCTGGTAGAAATCAACTTGAATATTTGAATGTACAATTGGGACTAGTATGTGAAGATGAGGCACAACTTTTGTCCGATTTACCTAGTGTCAAAAGAGCGACTCTCACGGATGTGTCTGACAGCGAATTATTCATGTTTTGTTGTCGTGCGTCGAATCTGTGCTCATTAGTGGTTTCTGCGACTTATTTTACTTCAAATATCGACATGTCTGATTTGAAACTTTTCCAACTCACTCACTTGAGCTTAGCCATTCAAAAGAGATCGTCCGCGAAATCTTTACACCAATTTTTGTCCAAATGTTCTAATCTGACCGATTTGGAACTCCGTTATTGGTATTCAAGAGTCGATCATGAAATGCTCGACTGTGAAAGATGGCAGAGTTTAATCGAACAACATCTCCAGCGTCTTTCGCACTTGAGTATTCGGATTTTGAGATATATATCCATCGAACCGGATACATATTACGAAGATCGCTTCGAGAAATCTGAGTTTTGGTCTGAAAAAGAACCGCTGTTCCAAATCAAAGTAAAACTTCTACTATAATTTGATCGGTAAACAAACCACCTGCGTTTATTTTAGTTTTTAGACGTCTGACAAATGTATTCGCATGAAAAACTGTATCGAAAATCGAGTGTTGTATACTACTTCGGAACAATTTACACATTTTCTATTTTTTTAACGTTGAAGTTTGCGCTGTACTGTTCATTTTATTCAGCGCATTGAATATAATTGTGCATTGAAAGAGACATGTCCTTAAGGCACTTGATTTGTGTATTTTGCGTTCTAAATTACATCGGTATGTATAAATACGTCCATGAGAATGTTATTATAAACGATGAAAGAAAAAATAATACGGTTGGGTGAAATTATAAAGCAAAGTTTCAATGTCATTCTTCTATAGAAGACTTACTCGTCATTGAAATTTATTCCGAGATATACAATAACAATTCTTACACGTTGCATAAAAGAGAGTCTCGTTTGTATATCAGATCATTGAGTTCTTTTTCTGCGTGTTAAATACCAAGAGAAGCATATTCGATTATTCTGTAACGTTTCAATAGGGGAAAGGTGCTTTCATCGAAAATTGAAAGTGAAAATTTATACAAAACGAACTACAATAGATCGTCAAGGACGACAAGAAAGTGCTCTGATACATTTGAAACTATCGATGTCTCAAGTGGTACCACTACTGTTATGTTCTACTCCACCGCGATAAATGCAATCAACAAAGCGTAATTTTTGTATAGCCGACTGATCGATTTCTTTCTAATAAGTAAACATTCATACAATCGCTGATTTTATGTTTCTATCAAAGCCGCAACGAAAAAGGATCGCCGTTTAATGATATCTATTAAAAAACATACTTCATAAAAAAAAACGTAAAAAAAAGTCTCGCTTAACTAAAACCGAATGAGACGATAAAGTGTCATGTCATGCAATTGCCAATTGTGATCGTTAAAATAAACATAATTAAATATGCGTTCATACTCATCGTACTAACAGAATTATATGATGTTCTTAATCCCGTCGCACTGCATGATCCTGTTCCGACATTCACAAGCGCTATGTAAGAGTTATCTAGACCTAATTGAACACGAATTGTTTGTCCTGCCCAGATGAGATTTGATTGAAATCCGGAAGGCATTGATTGTGTGAGAGTAACGGTCGATGGAACGTTGTTACAAACACCATTCACATTACCTGATAGCTGTAACTGATTGTTGGATACTTGTGAGAGAATAATTTGATTCGTGAAACAACAACATGAAGATCGATCACATGAACTATCCATTTGAAATTTACCGATCCAATTTGGAGTGGAAGCAACTGTACCTTGAAGAGAAACAGAACGAAACATTCTATTGACAGGCGTCTGAATTTTTTATTTACCTAAAGCACAATGTGTAACAGCGACTGGTACAACAATAGCAATCAAAATAATGATGCCAATTATTAGACCGATTGCAAATCCAATTAGACATAGTCTTGTGACGAAATCTTTTGGAGATTTCTTGAAAAATTTCTTCGGAGAATTTTTACTAAAATTAAAAAAACCAATTATCGAATAGTGAAAAGTTAAGTTCATACGGTGGAGGAGTTCGATATTTCCGATCAGTATCGTCCTCTTCATATTGATATTCTTGGTCGTATGCTATGGTTCGTATTGGTTCAGCTCGAACTGGACTCGGTTGTTGCAGGTCATCGAACGAGCCGGAAACAATTTCAGTGTGGTATCCATTCGCATCATATGGATTTGCTGCTTTCATGTTACTAATAAAGACTGAGAATGAATGTTATTTCAAAATGTGTCAAACTTATCAGACAGAGTGATGATGTCCTTGGTTTTTTTTTCAATTTTTATTAGATTTTGACTGAGAGAAAAGAATCCTTTGCTTCTCTTTTTTGTTCTTTATTTTCATTTGATTCATCATTTTCTTCTATGCATATTTTGGTCAATCTTTTACAGAAAACTGTGCTACTCATGAGCCGGTACGCTCTATAAATAGAATTGTAATCCGATGTAGGAGTACTGCTTACCTTCGAGTATTTAACGTCTATAATAAAAAAGAAACTTGTGTGATCGCTCTTGTAGAGCATCAAAATAATCGCACTGATAGATTTTTCTCTTTCTCATAAGAGCATTAATTTTGTTTGTCGGTTCTTTTCTCTCCCTCTCTCACGTTGTTATACAGAGGTTAAGAACTGCAGCTGATTGAAAAAAGTGCATTACCACTAGAAAAAGAAAATGAAGAATTATTACTGTTATGCAAATAAAAAACGTTACTGAAGTGCCAGATGAGTAATTGATTTTGTTTTAGTACGATAGGACATACGGGTCGAAAATACCATCCATAAACGATTTTTCATTTCTCTGGTACAATGATCTTTTGTAGTTGATAGTAGTGAAAGCGAAAGGATGGATAGATTTTTATCAACTTCAAATGAGTCTGGTATGCGAGTGTGCTATACGATTAAATTTTAAATATCGGAATATTTAATGTATTACTAATAAAGTTCCGTGAAAGATGTAAG
Source organism: Adineta ricciae (assembly GCA_905250025.1). Classification (NCBI taxonomy): domain Eukaryota; kingdom Metazoa; phylum Rotifera; class Eurotatoria; order Adinetida; family Adinetidae; genus Adineta; species Adineta ricciae. Next base: position 23,560 of record CAJNOJ010000124.1, read on the forward strand.
TCAATAAATCGTAGAGTTTACTGCGATGTGATCGAATCACATTATGACTATCATGTAATCATTCAGCTCTATGTGAGACTTTTCACAGAGCACTTTTTCAGAGTTATATAACGGTGATGACGTTTTGAAGTCGCTTTGGAGATAAGAAATTGTGTATCACTATCGACTGAATCAGAACAGGAAAAAAGGCTTGGTGAGATTGCGAAAGGTTTCTGATGTTTCATCATTTTTTCTAAAACCCCAGTAATTACAAAGTGAATTACACCATTGCGATAGAAACAAAGGTAATTACGAAAGAAGATATAAAACGGACGGAAAATGCTAGCAAAAGCATTTTTTCATAAGATTTTTCTTTTTCAACTTCATTACTCACGTGAAAAAAAGGTAAGTGATGAAGAAATGATGGTGGAACTTCTTAAAAATAGAACAATGCAATTGATTAGATAAGATGGCTACGAAAGCAAAACCAACAACTCAATCAGGAGACATGCAGCTCAAGTCGAATTACAATTCGAATGATTTCTATGAACCGAATGCAAGAATAACTTATATTCATCTCGAAAAAGGTCTTCTTCTCTTCGTGTATTTACACGAAACAAGTTCTATTCTAAAGACCAACGCTCGTATTTACAAAAAACTATGGACTGGTCAGATATGTTATCATTCTATTGTTCCAAACAACTTTCACGATCCATATTTCTGTTCATTTGATCATTCCGAAGCGTATGAACAATCGAATCTATGTAGAGATTGGTACATGCGGAACTGCACCCAGAAATCATGTAAAAATCAGCACTATTTCATACCAACCAAGGCGAAACGGTATATCAACAATGAAACAGACTTGACTGTTTGGAATTTGATGCGTTTCATTCGTCAATTCTTTCGTCATTTTAAGCAATCAGTCATAGACGAAGAAGATCTTCCAGTTTTGCATCGTGAAATCGGTCTAATCATGATCAGCATTGTCAATTATGTATGTCAAGATACAAACAAATCAGCAATGTTCTTATCGAATTCTCTCATCAATCAAACGAATAAGAAACTTCTCAAACAACTCTCGCAAAAGTCAACATATTCTGTACCAGAGATATTTCTAACTCCGGAGAATATTAAGTTCAGTAGTAAATGGTACACTAAATCAGCAGGTAGAATTAGCATCGATTTTGAGCATTTATCGCAAGAATTTGTCGACTATCTATCCGATCAACTCGAGAAGTATTGCAGTGAACGATTAGAAAATTAACCGTTTTTTTTCTTGTGTAATGATTTGTTGTTAAGTTTCTGGAACTAATAAACAATCACGACTCTCTCTCTCTCTCTGCGTATTATGATAATTTCCTATTGTTAACGAAAATCAATTGATCGTTGCAAATATCCGTCGATAACATTCAATATCCGAAATGAGTAACGTTGGTGATGTTTTTTTTTACGGATTAATTCAGATATCACGTGTTGTTTAATCTCATTTCATGAAAGCGTCGAATTTTATCTCGAGAGCCGCGGCAGAAAAGCGATCATTTAATTCTTTGTTACAGGAAAGACAAAAGCGAAAAAGTGGATACAAATCACAGGCAATACTTTAGCACAAAAGCACTATAAACAAATATATTCAATAATAAATAGATTGAAAGGTCAATTTTCAAATGTTTGCGAAGCCCAGCTTATCCATATTTTGACCCATATAAACCTACAAAAACCAATAGACATATTCTTTCATCTACTAGCAAAGATCGACATACAGGATTCAACGCATCTAGTAATTGATTGATTCTGCATAAGAAAACTTACTCGTCCATCGTTGAAATCTTTGTGTGTCATTTTTTTCGCCATGAATGACAAAATAAGCATTCGACTTCGTTTCCGCATTGTTCCGTTGATCACTAGAGACAAGAGTTTGATAATAATATCCATCATCTTTTTGGCTATCAGATAAAACTGTAACTCCTAATCTTTCTACATCTTTCTTGTTCTCATAACGTGCATAAACGGTCGAGATCCAGTAAATAACACAAAAACAAATGACAGTTAAATAGACCATTTTATTCTTCGCGAAATCAGCATTGGCGAAAACGTAACTCCAATCGATGGTTTCAGGTAAAACACCAAAACCACCTGCGAATGTTGTCAAATGAGTGGAATAACATTGTGTTTGATTGCGATTTGTCAGTGGGCCAACTAGTAAACCATCCGATTTCCACTGGTTGTTTGCATCGAGGTAATAACAACCTGATGTATAGATTCTTATTTGATAATTCGATGTAAAATTTCTTCGTTCGTCGGCGATTGGTGGATCAGCGATTGATAAATTCGTGCATCGGTCGTTGATTTCCGTTTCATTCAGTTCTCGTAAACCAAAAATCATCGATTGATGGCCTATTGTTCGCTGATTATCGATGTAAACGAAATACATGCCTTCAGTGGTTAAGTTTGCCGGACAAAGAAGTGTCCAACCATCAATTTGATTGACAGAAGAACTTAATTGTGGACTCTGGTCAAATCGATAGACGAATAAATAAGCTAAACTTGTGTTCAATGGTTGAATTTCCCAGTGAACTGAAATTGGAAGTGACGTTGTTAAATTCAAATAGTGGAGATCAAATGTGAGATTGCGAGGAATCGAGTTGAACGCTGTGACATTTTGCAATGTCATTGGAGGAACAAGAAGATTAGGGTCGCGAGGAATAAGAATTTCGATTGATTCATTCGCCGTTGTATGAATCTTCAACTCATTTTGATCGTGATCAAGAATAGAAAATGAAAGTGATCGTGACAGATTTGTATATAGTGCTGATTTTGAATCTCCAAATGCTGCCAATGGCTCCATCATGGACTGATAAAACGAAATGTAAGCTCAAGCGATTAATCAACGGTCAACTTACTCTAATCGAAAGTTTTTTACTTGTGTTCAGATGCGAATTGAAATTGTTAGGAAGTTGAACTTGCCCATTACCAATACGCTTTGTAAATGAATTCGAAAAGAACTGACTAGATTTAGTTTCTATTGATAATAACACTTGTGATGTGTCAATACTGAAATCCTGCCCAACGTTAAGGTGCGTATTCAAGGATGATGTCAGCAAGGAGAGTAGTTGTGTCATTTGAGCGTTGATATCGTTCGATAATTGTTTTTGGTAGTAAACATTGCGATTCTTTTGGATCGTTTCCAGTGAAAAGTCGTTGTCATCAGCGAACAAATCTAAACATTTGATCACCGGATCGATGAAAAGAGGTATTAGAAATGTTTACTCGGATTAGCCCAATCAAATTCGAGGTTTGTATCATAATCATCCGGAAATTTCGTTGCTTGATATGAATCTATATCGAGAATCGTTGTTCGTTGTTGCAATGGCCCATTCACAGCCTATAAATGTCCTTCAAATATATTCTTTTAGTACTTTCAAATGAACTCTTACACTTAGAATATTAGCTGCGCATTGAAGTAGGTCACTTGCTGCCAGTTGCATGTCTTCATATGCAATTTTAGTTTTCAGTGATTCTAAAGCTATTGCTAGCTGATAACATCGGTTCGAAGCAATCGTCTGAATTAGAATTTGATCCATACGAAGAAAGGGTTGATATATTCAAATCTTACTAAAGCTGATCGTGTCAATTCGTTCGTAATTTTAGTGAGTTGAGCTAATGATGATGCTTGTAATTTGATTGTATTTGATGTAGTTATCGGAAGTTTTGTAGTAAATGTTATCAAGTAATCTCGAACATTGGCGCGAGAATTTAGGTTTTGGTTAAATTCATTCAGCGCCGATTGGTTCAATGAAACTAAGGCTTTTGATTGCTGGCTATGATCCGTCAGTGTTGAAATGAAGATGTTCGCACGTGGAACACCATCTAGACAATTGTCGAGCAATAGAAGAATTCATCTGAATGAGCACTTACTAGAAATAGCTTTGTCAAGTTCGTCATTATTGATTTGATTCAATTGTTGTGAAGTCGAAGTTAATAGTTGTCCAACAAGGTTTTGATTTTCGCTTGCAAGCAGTTGTATAATAGAATTTGCGTGGCTGTTTGCCGATGAATTTTGAATATCGTTGATTAAATCATTGATAGCGGTGGAATCCGAATACACGGTAACCGATGAAATGTTGACTTCAGTAATGCAATCTAATTGATCTCGAATTTGAACTATCAGGCGTAGAACTGATATTTGATCATCACTGATCGGTAAATACGTTTGAAATATTGACGCTGACGAATATGCAACCATCATCTTCTTGGTCGAATTGTTCGTCCAAGCCAACAGAGTGTAATCTTTAATCCCATCTTCATCGAACCAGTTTGAACAAGAGACGGTAAAGTGACTGCTTGTTGTACCATTGAGTGAATCGATTGAACAAGAACCGTTGAAAGGAGGTTGATTGATAAGAAAATTTAATGAACTGACACTAATTGCAGTCGGAAATGTGTAGATAACTTCGAATTTCCAAAGAGGAATTTGTGGATTGACTAGAAATAGTTGATTCATTGCAGTAAAATTACTCGTATTCATTCCTAGAGAGAAGTTCAGCAAATATTTTCATGTTTCAGAGAAAGAAATCAGTTTTTGTACCGAACAAATATTTATCGCGATACGACGTTGTTTGATTGAACAAAACCCATTGAGTAAAATTTGCAGACGAATTTGTTGCGCTGTAGTAGACACTCCACGTGATGTTTTGAATTGCTGAATCATCTCCAGCACAAACTGAAAACAAAGCAACTTGTGTTGTTGGATTAACAAGCTGAAATTCTAGATTCGGTTCGCACATTGTCCATATAACACAACTAGAATGAGTAATCGATGATTAGGAAAAGAGAAGAAGAAAAAAACGATACCCGATTAAAATCATGTATGGACGAGTCTCGTCGACTTTAACAAGAACATATCCTGTCGCTTGTAGAGAAGAGTTTCGACGATTTTCCATATACACCATGAATTGATAGGTTCGATTGAATTGCAGTGAACCAGCAAGAATTGTTAGTGAAGAATTGAGAGGAGTATCGAATTTCCACCCTGTTCGATTCGCTGATAAACACGACGGATTCGATGAATCGTTTCTCATATCATTAATTGTTAATAGTGAACCTTGTAAATTTGGAAACATTGACAATCCGTATATTCGACAGTAAAAACTATATTTCCAATTCTTCACGAAAAAAATGTTAAGATGAAGGAGATAATTAGTCCCATCAATGATAAACTTACTGACGCATTAAATGTATCTTGATCAGGATCGACAGAATAACTTCCTGGATCTAGTTGAAGATCTTGTTGATGACCACGAGTGATCATCGAAGTGCCGTATTGAATTAAATTTGCAGTTATACCTGATGGACTTATTTGAACATAAACAGTTGCGGATGTCGAGAGCATTGTCATGTTGGTCATCGTGACCGTCAGCTTTATTTCATACAAGCCATACGGTAAAGTCCGGGATGGAATATACAACTCACTAAACGTGGTTATTATAGTTGGATCTGTTGAAACTTGTTGTGAACAAAATGAAGTGCAATTTTTAATTGCCCATTGAGTATTCATTAGCAAGGAAACATTGCAATGAAGTTGAATCAGGGAAATTATCGTAAAATCTTGACTTCGACGAAATTGAATCGGAGATGCTAGTGAGGATACTCCTGGTATTAGTGTTACCGTTGGTGGAGAACATGCTAAATTGAATCATATTGAAGAGGAATATACACATTCACAGAGAAGTCTTACGTTGATTGATGATGGTCGATGATGTTGTTGTCATTTGTTCTAGAAAGGTATATTCTCAGATTCGAGTACTGATCATTTCTAATCTTTGTACAAACCTGTGGAAGTTAGTTCGCCTACAACGTGTTCAATTAGTATGAATTATTCAAGAATCAAAAGAAAATGCGATGAAATATACGTGAATTTCTTGCATTTTACAGTTACACATAAAGCCTTTCGTCATCTCAAAGAATTTACGTCACATATTTTTACTTACCACAGGAACTTTGTAAGAAATAAAATTTTTGTGTCCGATTATTACTCCAGTCGGTAACGTAAATGTTTCCAAAACTATCAAAACTGAACAATACGGGGAATGCTAACTGATCAGATCCTGAACCACGTACACCAGTGCATCCAACTATACAACGAAAACCATTTGGTCCTGATCCAACAACACGATGATTGTAGCAATCCACAATAAAAAGATAATCGTCTGCATCTAACGTGATTCCAACAGGCTGATTAAGCGTAATCGTGATGTTCACTGATGTTTTTCCTACAACCGTGGTGCCATTCAGTTGTCCGAAATGAAAGAGCTGAATGCGATGATTTCGTCGATCAGCAACGTACAAGTCGAAGTTGGAAGTAACAAAGAGTCCGTGTGGCCAAGAAAGACTATCGGACGCGTTACCAGCAATACCTGTACCGACCACAGACGCTCCTACGGTAAAATTGTCACCCAACCATCTTTTCACAACACGATGATAGTCGCGCATCGAACAGTA
>CAJNOJ010000124.1:30045-59861 GCA_905250025.1 Adineta ricciae
CAGAAAATCTACACATTCAAGGAAATAGCAGCATCATTAATGAAAGCTCGACATGAAAACAAAATGGTTGTTAATCTGCCTATCGTTGGTGGAGTAATGAAGGCATTTGCGAGAGGTGAATGTACTTGTGACAATAGATCGTCGTCTTCGAATACTTGGGAGGAATATCTAGCTGATAAATACGGAAAATGAATATGGCACTTTTTTCCTATCGGTATTTTATTATTGAATTAGAACTTTTCGACAGTGTAGGTGTGAATAAACGTATGATAAAAGGTTTCGATGCTTTTGGTTTATTTAGTTCGAATATCTTGTCGGGAATGTAGAATATGTTTATCTTCGTGCATTCATGAGATAAGTTGAGGGTGTGGTGAAAATGTCTCATATTGAGTGATTTTTATCGAACTTGGATGAAATCTTTTGTTGAGACAGAAAATTCATTCATTTCATTTCATCGAAATTCAACTGACGGATTCCACAAATAATCGAACGATGAGTCAATATAGGAGTATTATCGAGGAAATGAAGGTACATCTTCCCTCGCGTTAAGTCTAAAACATCAAGAATCAATTGGATTCCATAGTACCTACTAAAGAGATCGAGTTTACTTGCTGGACAAAATAGAGTTCAGTTCTGCATTGAATTTAATTGTAGTCTGTGATCAAAGTAATAAATTAACAAATAGGAGACCTTGAAATCGAGGGGATAAATTTGTCCAAGTGAAGCCAATGGTTGAATTATCTGTGACATCGTCCATCTATTCAATTCGAGAAGTAACAAACTTGATCCAGATTTTCGCTGTGCAAAAGTGAGATCGATAGAATTAACTGCCCAACAAGATCCTAATCGTGATTAAAAAGATCGCGAATGAATTAATTTGTTAAGAGGATGTTCTTACGTAATACTACCTGTCGGCGAGAAGTATTGGACGATAATATACAACTGAATGTATCACGAATTTCCACAATCAGATTGACATTTGTTGGCAAACGTAGATAGATGCTTGGTTCAGTTGAATAAGCTAACATCATCGTTTTGGACAAGTTTGGATTGCATCCATAGATCAGTCCAACTCGAACATCGAACTTTGAATAGAGTCACCATCGTTCCATTTGCAGTATCGAATGTGTTTCGATGGGTGAACAATTCGAATGAATAAATGACTTTAAAACGCCAATAGATGATCTGATTCAGAGAAAGTACACAATTCAAGTAGCAGAAAGAATCAAGTGAAAAGTTGTGCATTGCGGTTGACGTAGCGAAATGGCAAATTGGACGAACACATCGATGAAATGACACAACCACATATTTCAAGAACGATCTTGTGAAATTTGCTTCAGGAGACAGAACAAACCTGGTCGTAATCAATGGAGACTCAGCGCATACGATTTTGACCCTCAAAGAACCATTGAATTGTGCAGAAGAATCTTCTCGGTGGGTGATTTGTACAGGAAACTTGTATGTCTCATTGATTTGCAATGATTGTGCAAAGATTACAAGCGAGGAATGAATGGAATCATTATATACCCATGAGTCTATTAGTAAAACAAATCAACTGATAGTGATTTAGAAGCGCGAGTGTTTACACTTGATTTATTGGGAAAGCAGCTTTAGGTTGAAGCGTCAAACGAATGAAATGCATCATTATCCATCGTGCTGGTACGACAATAGTATTCATAGAACCAGTTCTATAAAACTGAACGTCGTTTGAAAACCCATAATATGAAATCTGACATCTTTCTTGAATTTGATGAAATAAAGATCTACTGAATAATCACCAGGATTGAAAATAAGCTCTGGTCGATGATCATAAGTAACCACTAATGTATTATAGGCAACAAGATTTACCACAAGAGCTGATCCAACTATCTGAATGTCAAGTTATCGAGATATTTTGATTTCGTCGAATTTTATGAGAGATTGAGGACTGGAGAGTGATCATGGGTTTGTAACATTCTGAAATCGGATGATAGCTATTCATACAATGGCAACAATTTCCTGTCTGTTCTTCTTGTGTGTTTTGCCAATGAAAGTAAGACATCTATGATTTTTTGTGGAAATGATAAGTTAGTGTGAACGACATACAAGAGTATTGAAAGAGGCAATCATATAAATATCTAGTTCTTTTCTTTATTATAAAAAGGTGTATAGGTCCATCGAAAGTCTGTCTACCAGTCTAGTATCCTGTTCAGGTTTCCTTGGTGGTTGAGAAAAAAGTATCAAGTTCTGAAAATGAACTGTTCCATAATTATAGACCCCCTACAATAGAATCTAGTTTCGAACTTTCTGAACTGATTTATCCACTGAATGGGAGCAAAGAGCGTTCGACACCAAACAGTTAAAGCATTGTGGTCATTTTATGCATTTATTTTCTTACCACTTCTGTAGATATTTCAATCAGAGCGGGTTCGTACGCTGATGATTCGATTATCAAACGAACGAACACATCTTGCTCACTCCTGATGGTATGTTGCAACTTGTTGTTATTGTGTCATGTTCAATAATAGATGGAAGAAGATATATTTCTTCAATACTCCACAATGATTATGTATCTGTATAAAGTCATATTTTATCTATAATTTACGGTGTTTGGGAACTGGTCGCTTACTGACTGTTTCCAACAGCATGCGTTCTTTTATTCAATCGCAGTTCTCTATTCGTGGATGAATCTACCATATGTTATCGCTTGAAGGTGAGAAAAATTATCAGAGACCATAATGTTCGAGTAGAAAACAGATCATAGATCGATTTATAAAAAAAACATAAATTGATGAAAAAAAATACCTCGATCTCATCGTTACATTTTGCCGTCTTATCTTCTTTGTTTTTTCTTTCATCGTACTGCTACTGCAACAAGCACGAAGGTAGATAAACTCAATTCAAATTCCCTTCATTCGTTTTTTTTTGTTATCGACGTAAACTTTACTATGCAAGCTGTTGTATTCAAAGGTGTGCAAAAAATTGTCGTCGAAGATCGTCCTATCCCAATATGTAAAGATCCTACAGATGTAGTCATCAAAGTGCATGTCACTGCTTTATGTGGTTCTGATTTACATGTCTACAGAGGACACGAAACAACGAGCGAAACAGATTTTATTATGGCAAGTGTAGATTCATCGATTGTCTTTGTAAAGATGCACGAATGATTTTTCAGGGCCATGAGTTTTTTGGAGAAATTATTGAAATTGGAATGGATGTAACACAGTTCAAGATAGGAGATAGAGTTGTTGTACCATTTTCAACATCGTGCGGTACGTGCTTCTATTGTAAGAAGGCTCTCACTTCACGATGCGAACATTCTCGATTGTTCGGATCACCATCACTCAATGGTGGCCAAGCTGAATATGTACGAATACCTTTTGCTGGTAAGATTTATTACTATCAGTGTGTATGACGCATTTGAGCTTTTTTAAGATTCAACAGCAGTTCAAGTTCCAACGGGAATATCAGATGATCTGATGGTTCTTATGGGCGACATATTTCCTACAGGATATTTTGCTGCTAAGAATGCATGGACACTACTGAGCGAAAAGGAACGCCAAGATCCCAATTTAATCGTCGTAGTTGTCGGATGTGGACCCGTTGGTTTGTGTGCCATAACTGCTGCGTGTGAGCGCTTTCCAATTGTATACGCAATAGACAGTGTTGAAGAACGTCTTGGTAAGTCACACGAGTTCTCACCGGAAAGAAGTTGTCTGATTCGTTTGTAACAGAGGAAGCGAAGAAACATGGTGCTATTCCCGTTAATCTCAACAATGACCCTATCAACGTAATTAAGAGAGCTACTGATGGTCGAGGGGCCGATGCTGTTCTGGAAATAGTTGGACATGCCAATGCTCTACAATTAGCATACGACCTTATTCGTCCTTGGGGTGTTATTGCTTCTGTTGGCGTACAGTTAGACGCGTTTCCATTCACGGGTCCTGCCGCCTATGATAAGAATGTACGCTTGCAATTTGGAAGATGTCCTGTGCGAGCTTTGTTTCCGGAAGCTTTAGAACTCTTTTCACGCAAACAAAACCTTTTCACGAATTTCATATCGCATCGCATGCACTTGTCCGATGCCGTCAACGCCTATGAACTGTTTGACAAACGACTAGCTCGAAAGATTATCTTTGATTTGCGTAAATAGTCAACTATAACTAGTATCGCACTAAATAAAAGACGTAGGTGTAATGCGGTGAGAAAGAGAGAAATGATATGTATACGTTCACGTTGTCTTTTTCCTTACTTCAATGTCATTTCTCCACTCATTTTTATGATTCGATTCATGCTCGTGTTGTAATTGCATGTACAAAGCAATATGATTGTAATCGAATATTTGTTCTCCATGCAAACGAAATTACTACATCTGATAAATGTCGCGGAATGCGACGCAATGAGTAATAGGAATAGGAAAGGAAGAGAAGGCGTTACACATATATGAATCGTTACAAACATGACATCATTTTTCACACATTCTACGACAACCTTCTATAAAATTCGTGTGCATACGTTTCATACTGCATAGGTAGTATACTCAGTAAGTTCATCGCAAGATCAACGATTAAATGATAATATAGCATCAATGCCTTTAACAACTGAAACATTATCGTGTGATGGTCGTCGTTGCCAGAAATGCGGCAAATGTCGAGATCATGGTGCATGTGTAGGTGCTCGCAGGGGTGCTGCAGCTGGTGCTTTAAGTGTAGGTGCCCTTGCCGGTGTCTCTGTATTTCTTCTGAGCGTTTTAGGTCCAATTGGTGTAACTGGTGTTCTAGCTGCGATAGGCGGTGCCGCTCTCTGTACGGCTGGAGGAACTGTTATTGGTGCTGGAGCAGGTGCTGCTTGTGGCTCTATCGGAGCTGAACTCTGTGGTACTGGTCTATGTAAATGTCGTAGAAAACGTCCAAAGGTTCTGTAGCCTATTTTCTTTGCTGGGCTGTTCTATAGGAGCTGATTTTCACTGTGCAATTTGTACGCACGATTTTAATTAAGTGCAATAAAGTATTATCTATTTAAAGCGTAGTACTATTTTTCAAACGACACGTTCAACGAAAGTGGAAATACGTAGATTCGAAGCACAGAGCTCTAACATTTTCTCTTTGAATCAATTCTGTTTATCCGATTAGAAGTCTCATTGATACTGAACGTACGAACAAGCACTGTTTCTTTTAATACATTGAACTGAAGAAACATACCTTCCGAGATTGATAGTAAGCAAGTGCAAATTCATGGTAATGTCATGTAATGGAGTCTTTTCTACTATCCAAACCATTCTATCTGTTAAGATGATTTTCGCTCAAATAACCTTACCAGTTTTATTCGTCTTTGGCTTTATCGGCGAAGTTTTGAATATCATCATTGTTGTCCGACATATATTTCAAACAAATAGTTGTGTGATCTACTTGCTTACTGTTTCTTATTCACATCTGATATTTATCATTTGTAATATTTTTTTCCAACTACTTATCCTTAGATAAAATTTTCACTGATCAACATTTCATGCCTTGAATTTGAATTTTCTAGCTTACAATATTGATTCATCAGTGCATTCCTTAGTTTTCTGCAAAATCAAATTTTACATTACATATCTCACATGTATTTCAACACCGAGTTTTACCATTTTGGCCAGCATTGATCGGCTACTGTGAACCTCTCTCAGTGCACGAAGGCGACTATGGACTCGGCGAAAGTTAGCTCGTCAACTCGCTGTAGGCGTGTTCGCCTTCCGAGCAACTTTTCCCATCCATGCTCTTGTTGAATCAACTATACTGACAGAAGGTGGTTGTACTCTTTGTTATATTGAAAATGATGATTGCAACACCTTCATAACCTCTATATTCAATCATTCTCAATTATCTTTCACCGCCAATTCTCCTGAGCATTATCGGTGTGCTCACGATGATCAACGTTTGACGGAGTCAAAAACGAATCTATTCTGCAGTCATCGGTCATCCTCGTATGCAGCGAAACGATATGCATATTCTACGTATGTTACTTTCCAAGTACTTGTCGATATTCATTGCAGTATACCTACAAGTGTTTCCCAGATATTTACAATTGAATTTTGTGTTCCTGTGCTGAAATATTATCATTTGGATGTATGGAAAGATATTAGCTAATTGATAGAAAGATGCTTGTCAACAAACTCGGCATTCATTATATTTTCGAATAGTATTGGTCTTATTCTACATTCCCATCTGTACAGGGCTTTATATTTATACAGTCACTGGAATGTATTTCGGCAGAAACTTGAAGAAATATTCATCGGCTTATATCGTCGATTTATTGCTGTAACAAGAGCATCTGCAGCTACAGCAACCAATGTGTAATCACCACACGAAAGTTTCACAAAGTGAATTCGATAAAAATAAATTATCTATAAATCCATATCATTCGTTCGATGAACTGGAGTAAACGGCAAAGTATTTTGTTGTTTACTTCTTGCTTGCGTCAAGAACTGAGGTACGAAGCCAAGATTATATAGAAAAGGCATACCAGCAGCGATATACTGTGGAACAACGCCACCTCCTGACATCCAAATAGCAGCAAAAATGCTGAGCAATACACCGCAAAGAAGATACCACAGCGGCCAAAGAATACTGGCATGTAGTGGAATAATAGAGCGTCGAGAATAGAGATAGAAAGAAAGAATACTGTTCAGTAAACAATACAGAGATATACATATAAACATTCCAAAAGCAGCGATGATATGGAGATAAGCGTTATGTTCTAAACTGATGACAGCCATAATAAGTAGCAATATACCAGAGATGACAGCTACAGCATGGATAAAGCATAGACTAACGTGACTGACAACGGACTGCGATTGAAAAAGATATTGTAATCGACCGAAAATAATGAATAGCATTTGTAAACACAATAAAACAAAACCAAATACAAAATAAGGATAAGCAGGACCAATTCCTAATTGCGAAATGTACGGCAATACAAATTCAGATCCACTATTCTTTAGTACTTGTCCACATACTATCAATGTTATGATGAATGTGATCACAGTTGAAAATGGTAAAATCACTAGCGACCAGTACCAGACAAGAGCTGAAAGTCGACCCATTTTCTATACTGGCAAATAACAATGATATAGAGAGAACGAGTTTAGTTGTCTTGAGATGTGCAAAACGATTAGACTAAGTCGGAATCGAATAGAAAATAAGGAGATCGTGGTGGAATGTACATGTGCTATGTCTTTTTCTTCTCAAATAGATGTCACCGTTTCCTGTGGGGAAAAGTCGTATATTCTTCCTTCAAGTACACTCATACTACGTAGTACCATACACTGGATATAAAAGAATTTTCTAATGACGAGAAAATTATTGATCAGACGTCATGTCTTTCAAAGACTATTTCTCTTTCGTGCAGCAAGGATAAGACGATGCGTACTAAAAGCAGTATTCAGTATTGAGGACTATATGGGTTGGTTTTTTTTTCATTGTGATATCGATATTTACAACATTCCACATTCACACATGTACGTCAAATCAGTATCTATCTATAACGATGCTAACGTTATGAGTCATGTCGTGAATAACGCATTTCGTGTATATTGTCGAAGATGTTTGGTTTTTTCCAAGAATTCTCTCTCTGCTATATAACTAGGATACATATGCGTAATTCGATATTTTTCATCATACTTGTATTCTTAAGATCTTCTGTTCTCTACCGATTACAATGACTATCGCCGGCTGGCTTACTTTTCTTAGCACTGCTGCATCTTACTTAGGCAAGCTGTTGAGCTTCGGTGGTCCCATCTCGATACCAGCAACTCTTGCCGTATATAAGTTTGATTTTAACACTTTTGTTTATCTTCTCTTTCTTGCACTCTGTTTTGCATCGGATTTGTATACAATCCTGTTGGTATTTCAAGCAGCAGTGAGCAAATTCACAGAAATTACTACAACAATTATTAACAATAATAAAGCTCAAGCTGCAGTTCTTATCGGAATAGTGGCTCTCACAATGGCTCTGTTTTACTTTCCGTCGTTCTCAGTTCTGGCGTACATAGGTTATAGGATCGTGGCTCTGGGATTCGCCATTATTCTACGCAAAACTTAGAACTTTCTTATGATTCGCAGTTGTAATTTTTTTCTTCATTTCTTAATACACTTATCTGATTTTTTCATCTTTGTGATGTAGTATGGAATTATCCACACACACATGACGTCATTACGTATTTTCCTTGCGCGTTGTTGGACTTGTTCTCTTTTCTGTCTCTGTCTCTTTATTCAAGAACAAAGATCTTTTCTAATTATATATTCTGAATATATAATTCCTTGACCTTCGCATATAGCAAGACGTGACAATCTTTATATATCGAGTTGCTGAAAACTTCCGTGTTCAAGGAGAAGAAGATATACTCGTATAAACGTCGCAAATATTTTATTCCGACAAGTAAGAATAATCTAAGAATACATCTGCTGCAGTGTGCGAGCAGCTTTTTCTGCTAAAGCATATACTGTTAAACACGGACCAGATTTCGAAATGAAGCCGGCAGGAAATATTGATGCATCGACTATTCGAAGATTATCTATACCATGAACTTTGAAATGACTGTCAACGACCGATGTTTGTTCATTTTTTCCCATAGAACAAGTCCCGAGAAAATGCTGAGCAGTAGAAACAGTATTGATGACATAAGTCGATAGATTCACTGAATTCGGTCCTGGTTGCGTTTCATTGAATGTAGCATACTGCTTCATGACAGATGTTGACATTATTCGTCGAATGTATTCGATACCATTGACAAATGTTTTAGTATCACGTTCATCTTTGAGATAAGTTAGATTTATTTTTGGTGATACCAACGGATTCGAATTGTGCAATGAAACATAGCCAGCGGGAGATTTTGGTGAGATATTAAGTATGAGTACAGTGAGTCGTTTTGTTTGTTCATCCAGTTTCAAGATGAAAAATATGTCGGGATTAGTATTTGTTGTTGTTGATTGGCTATTAATCAAGCCAACGGGTTTCAAATCACCAAGGGAAAAGTTTTTGGTGTCATATTCGACAGTTACTACTCCATTGTCCACTAAATTTTTGCCAACTTGTTTCAATTCATGCTTTACAGTTATATTATGTTGTCGAAGAATATCCGAATCACCGATTCCTGATAACATCAAAAGATGTGGACTGAAAAATACACCAGCAGACAGTATATACTCTTTTCTTGCAGTTCCTTTGAATAGACCGTTCGAGGTGACAAATAAAACGCTATCGACGTGCTTCGTTTTTTCATTGATTTCCAATTTAGTGACGGTAGCCTCTGTAATTACTTTTAGATTAGAATACTTGCTCATAGTGGAACTCAAATAAGCATCACCACTCCAACTCCTCAGACCATTCGTGAACGCTGAGCCTTCAAACGAAAATCCATAATCAGACAAACCTGCTAGGTCATCGCTATACGTTTCAGATAGTTCTTGGGCGACACTTTTCCACACATTACCAAATTTCGTATCGTAATATTGTGTGATTATAATAGGGCCACTATGGCCGTGATTTTCAGACGGCGAAATCGATGCAGTTGACGTGAAGTTTTCAACCATCTTATAGTATGCAGACATATTCTGATGATGGTAGGATTGATCATTCGTGACATTGACGAAATATGTCCAATCATTTCGCATCATTTGTTCCATTCCACCACCATTAACACCATTACCTCCGAGAGTATTCTGCACGATAGTATTCAAAACGCGCCCATTCAGATTTAAAGACGGTTCCGGAAAGAGATAATGCTTGAATTGAGGCATACGAAATAATTGGCTGTATGCTCGCTTTTCTCGCATCATCGGATTTAATGTATCATTGGCTCCGCTCGATATTAAGACAGTTTCAAACCCATATTCAGCTAGTCGTGCGGCTACGATGCATCCAGCGGAACCACCACCAATGATTATAAAGTCAGCAACAATATCTTCTTTCGACGATGCTTGTGTACTGCCTGAAATAGGTTCAATGTCGGTATTTAGATGGTAAGAAGAATATACTAAGTTTGAAAAAATGTGTACCTGATGCTGATGTTGATATTCGATAAGTAATGAGCGCAGTGGCCGGCACACAAACTGCGACTGTGATAAGAAAGGCCGTCAAAAGTAGAATTTTTCTAGTCTTCGGAGAGAGTTTCATTTGTCTCGTAACTGGACGTTCTGTAATTTGATCCAATAGTTGTGAATTGAAAGTAACTATAATCTTTCGTCGTTCCTGCGCAGTCGAAAAGAAAAAGAGATCGTTCTATCAGCGTGCTCTTTTTATTTTTCTTTTAAAATTCACTTCAAAAGTAAATACTTCGTTCTTTTCTAGCGTCCCATTATCGTTGTTACGTTATAAAGACATTTATTTTATCAATAGGTTAAGTATTTTGCCATATTACCTATGATGCTACTCAACGCATTTCTTTCATTCGTCGGTGCGAACGATGATAACGACTAATTCTATTATGGAACATTTCATAACATTATACGTATGCAAAACGCAAATGATTCATTTTCAAGTTGTGATCTCATCGTCTACTAGTGACACCTTTCTCGAAACGGCTATAGACTGTGTTTCAACCTGTAAGAAATAAATAAAACAGCTGATTTTCTTCTAACGAATGCTATTTCATAGTTTTTATAATTTTTTTTCGTCAACAATGACTTGCTTCGAAGATTTATGTAATGCTCTATTATTCGAAGTTTTCGATTATTTATCTTTCAACGAAATAGTAGAAGGCTTTCTTGGTCTTAAGGAGCGTTTTGATCAAGCTATACATAGTTATCCCGCATTGATTGATGTAAGTAAAACGTCGGAGAACATTCTACGGGGAAAAGGACCATTTCAATGTCGAACACTCATGATGCATAGTGATGCTTCTAAGGAATTCATTCATAACATCGGTTCATACATCAACTTTCGAAGTATTCGCGCAATTGATTTTCATTATGTTGATGAATATTCAGCGCTATCAATACTCAATGAACTGCCTATGGAACGGTTGGAGTCTATTAAAATGAGTCGTTTGAGTGGAGAAGTCCATGTGGGAAGTATCCTGCAGCAAATCTGGTCATTGATTGCGATTGCTGGTAGAAATCAACTTGAATATTTGAATGTACAATTGGGACTAGTATGTGAAGATGAGGCACAACTTTTGTCCGATTTACCTAGTGTCAAAAGAGCGACTCTCACGGATGTGTCTGACAGCGAATTATTCATGTTTTGTTGTCATGCGTCGAATCTGTGCTCGTTAGTGGTTTCTGCGACTTATTTTACTTCAAATATCGACATGTCTGATTTGAAACTTTTTCAACTCACCCACTTGAGCTTAGTCATTCAAAAGAGATCATCCGCTAAATCTGTACATCAATTTTTGTCCAAATGTCCTAATCTGACCGATTTGGAACTCCGTTATTGGTATTCAAGAGTCGATCATGAAATGCTCGACTGTGAAAGATGGCAGAGTTTAATCGAACAGCATCTTCAGCGTCTTTCGCACTTGAGTATTCGAATTTTTAGATATATATCCATCGAACCGGATACATATTACGAATATCGCTACGAGAAATCTGAGTTTTGGTCGGAAAACAAACCGTTGTTCCAAATCAAAGTAAAACTTCTACTATAATTTCATCGGTAAACAAACTACCTGCGTTTATTTTAGTTTTTAGACGTCTGACAAATGTATTCGCATGAAAAACTGTATCGAAAATCGAGAGTGCTGTATATTACTTCGGAACAATTTGCTCGTTTTCTATTTTTTTAACGTTGAAGTTTGCGCTGCACTGTTCATTTTATTCAGCACATTGAATATAATTGTGCATTGAAAGAGACATGTCCTTAAGGCACTTGATTTGTGTATTTTGCGTTCTAAATTACATCGGTATGTATAAATACGTCCATGAGAATGTTATTATAAGCGATGAAAGAAAAAATAATACGGTTGGGTGAAATTATAAAGCAAAGTTTCAATGTCATTCTTCTATAGAAGACTTATTCGTCATTGAAATTTATTCCGAGATATACAATAACAATTCTTACACGTTGTATAAAAGAGAGTCTAGTTTGTATATCAAGTCATTGAGTTCTTTTTCTGCGTGTTAAATACCAAGAGAAGCATATTCGATTGTTCTGTAACGTTTCAATACGAGCAAGGCGCTTTCATTGAAAGTTGAAAGTGAAAATTTATACAAAACAAATTACAATAGATCATCAAGGACGACAAGAAAGTGCTCTGATACATTTGAAACTATCGATGTCTCAAGTGGTACCACTACTGTTATGTTTTACTCCACTGCGATAAATGCAGTCAACAAAGCGTAATTTTTGTATAGCCAACTGATCGATTTCTTTCTAATAGGTTTACATTCATGCAATCGCTGATTTGTTGTTTCTATAAAAGCCGCAACGAAAAAGGATCGTGGTTTAATGATATCTATTAATAAACATGCTCCATAAAAAAAACGTAAAAAAGTCTCGCTCAACTAAAACCGAATGAGACGATAAAGTGTCATGTCATGCAATTACCAATTGTGATCGTTAAAATAAACATAATTAAATATGCGTTCATACTCATCGTACTAACAGAATTATATGATGTTCTTAATCCCGTCGCACTGCATGATCCTGTTCCAACATTTACAAGCGCTATGTAAGAGTTATCTAGACCTAATTGAACACGAATTGTTTGTCCTGCCCAGATGAGATATGTTTGAAATCCAGAAGGCATTGATTGTGTGAGAGTAACGGTCGATGGAACGTTGTTGCAAACACCATTCACATTACCTGATAGCTGTAACTGATTGTTCGCTACTTGTGAAAGAATAATTTGATTCGTGAAACAACAACATGAAGATCGATCACATGAACTATCCATTTGAAATTTACCGATCCAATTCGGAGTGGAAGCAACTGTACCTTGAAGAGAAACAGAACGAAACATTCTATTGACAGACGTCTGAATTTTTTATTTACCTAAAGCACAATGTGTAACAGCGACTGGTACCACAATAGCAATCAAAATGATGATGCCGATTATTAGACCGATTGCAAATCCAATTAGACATAGTCTTGTGACGAAATCTTTTGGAGATTTCGTGAAAAATTTCTTCGGAGAATTTTTACTAAAATTTAAAAAAAAAAGCAATTATCGAATAGCGAAAATTTAAGTTCATACGGTGGAGGAGTTCGATATTTCCGATCAGTATCGTCCTCTTCATATTGATATTCTTGGTCGTATGCTATGGTTCGTATTGGTTCAGCTCGCACTTGACTCGGTTGTTGCAGGTCATCGAACGAGCCGGAAACAATTTCAGTCTGGTATCCATTCGCATCGTATGGATTTGCTGCTTTCATGTTACTAATAAATACTGAAAATGAATGTTATTTCAAAATGTGTCAAACTTGTCAGACAGAGCGATGATGTCCTTGGTTTTTTTTTCAATTTTTATTAGATTTTGACTGACCGAAAAGAATCCTTTGCTTCTCTTTTCTGTTCGTTATTTTCATTTGCTACTCATGAGCTCGTGAGCTGGTGCGTTCTAAAAGTAGAATTCTAATCCGATGTAGAGGTACTGCTTACCTTCGAGTACTTAACGTCTATAATAAAAAAGAAACTTGTGTGATCGCTCTCGTAGAGCATCAAAATAATCGCACTGATAGATTTTTCTCTTTCTCACAAGAGCATTTATTTTGTTTGTCGGTTCTTTTCTCTCCCTCTCTCGCTTTGTTACACAGAGGTTAAGAACTGCAGCTGATTGAAAAAAGTGCATTATACCACTATAAAAAGAAAACGAAGAATTATTACCGTTATGCAAATAAAAAAACCTTACTGAAGTGCCAGATGAGTAATTGATTTTGTTTTAGTTCGATAGTACGTGCGGATCGAAAATACCGTCCATAAACGATTTTTCATTTCTCTGGTACTATGATCTTTTGTAGTTGATAGTCGTGAAAACGATAGGATAGATAGATTTTTATGAACTTCAAATGAGTCTGGTATGCAAGTGTGCTATACGATTAAATTTTAAATATCGGAATATTTAATGTTATTACTAATAAAGCTCCGTGAAAGATGTGAGTCAATAAACCGTAGAGTTTACTTCGATGTGATCGAATCACATTATGACTATCATGCAATCATATTCAGCTCTATGTGAGATTTTTCAGAGCTGAATAACGGTGATGACTTGTTGAAGTCGCTTTGGAGATAAGAAATTGTATATCACTACCGACTGAATCAGAACAGGAAAAAGGCTTGGTGAGATTGCGAAAGATTTCTGATGTTTCATCACTTTTTCTGAAACCCCAGTAATTACAAAGTGAATTACACCATTGCGATAGAAACAATGGTAATTACAAAAGAAGATATAAAACAGACGGAAAATGCTAGTCGAAGCATTTTTTCATAAGACTTTTCTTTTTCAACTTCATTGCTCACGTGAAAAAAAAAGGTAAGTGATGAAGGAATGACGGTGGAACGTCTTGAACATAAAGCAATGCAATTGATTAGATAAGATGGCTACGAAAACAAAACCAACAACTCAATCAGGAGACATGCAACTCAAGTCGAATTACAATTCGAATAATTTCTATGAACCGAATGCAAGATTAACTTATATCCATCTCGAAAAAGGTCTCCTTCTCTTCGTGTATTTACACGAAACAAGTTCTATTCTAAAGACCAATGCTCGTATTTACAAAAAACTATGGACTGGCCAGATATGTTACCATTCTATTGTTCCAAATAACTTTCACGATCCATATTTCTGTTCGTTTGATCATTCCGAAGCGTATGAACAATCGAATCTATGTAGAGATTGGTACATGCGGAACTGTACCCAGAAATCATGTAAAAATCAGCACTATTTCATACCAACCAAGGCGAAGCGATATATCAACAATGAAACAGACTTGACTGTTTGGAATTTGATGCGTTTCATTCGTCAATTCTTTCGTCATTTTAAGCAATCAGTCATAGACGAAGAAGATCTTCCAGTTTTGCATCGTGAAATCGGTCTAACCATGATCAGCATTGTCAATTGTGTATGTCAAGATACAAACAAATCAGCAATGTTCTTATCGAATTCCCTCATCAATCAAACGAATAAGAAAGTTCTCAAACAACTCTCGCAAAAGTCAACATATTCTGTACCAGAGATATTTCTAACTCCGGAGAATATTAAGTTCAATAGTAAATGGTACACTCAATCAGCAGGTAGAATTAGCATCGATTTTGAGCATTTGTCGCAAGAATTTCTCGACTATCTATCCGATCAGCTCGCAAAGTATTGCAGTGAACGATTAGAAAATTAACCGTTTTTTCTTGTGTAACGATTCGTTATTAAATTTCTGGAACTAATAAACAATCACGACTCTCTCTCTCTCTCTGCGTATTACAATAATTTTCTATTTGTTAACGAAAATCAATTGACCGATACAAATATCCGTCAATAACATTCGATATCCTAAATAAGTAACGTTGGTTATGTTTTTTTTACGGATTAATTCAGATATTACGTGTTGTTTGATCTCATTTCATGAAAGCGTCGAATTTTATCTTCCGAGCCACGGCAGAAAAACGATTATTTAATCCTTTGTTACAAGAAAGACAAAAGCGAAAAAAGTGGATACAAATCACAGGCAATACTTTAGCACAAAAGCACTATAAATAAATATATTCAATAATAAATAGACTCAAAGATCAATTTTCGAATGTCTGCAAACCTAAAGTAAATGTGAAAACTTTGGATTTTTTTCGAAATCTATGTGTACTATTAAATGTATATGTGAAAAAAAGAAATGAAACATCTTTAAATGTTCATGAGCATCATAATTATCATGAGAAACTAGAAAATATTTCTATAAATAACATTTTTTCAATAGTTATTAATTCAGGAAATAATTTATTTATGGATAAAAATAATACTACATATTTTATTCATTATGATGATAGTCGAATATTTATATGGTTTGAAAATCAAATAAATAAATAAAAAAATTTATTTAAATTCTGCTTTTAGACCTTGGAGTATTTTTGTAACAAATCATGAAAATATTTATATTAATGGTGATATGATAAGAAATGTTGAGAAATGGACTTTAAATGCAAGAGAAGGTATTATTGTTATGAGTTCTCGTCAATCTTGTTATGGTTTATTTGTCGATATTGATAATTATCTTTATTGTTCTTTAAGAATTGAAAATATAGGTGAAAATTATAAATAAAAACAAATTTAATGAATTTCCTTTAGATAATTATTATTATAACCATTCAAAATAAACAATCTGCGCGAGTTGAGATAATAGAAAGAAAATGATTTATTTCAACTGAATTTTCTTTTATATTCAGAATACGTTGAAGTACATTATGAGTTCTCATCATAAGTGTAAATTATTCATATCAGTGTGGATATGGATGAGGATAATTTTTACCGACATTTACTCTCCCTCTCGGTAAACCATCCCAAACTTTGCTTTTTCATATGTTAGAACAAGATTAAGCCGTTGAAATTCAAAGGGCTTGATGGCCTAGATCAGTATGTTCAGTTATCATCTAAACTACACACATCGACAGAATTCTACCATGTTTATGTTATAGATTATGAACGATACGTTTTACTATTAAAAGATACTCGTATTTTACGAAAACAACAAACTTTCTGGAATGACGATAAAAAAAAGATCAAGATTAAAATCTGATTGTTCTCTTTTTCTTGAAATCATCATGAATTTTCTAGATAACTACTAATTAAGTAATGAATCTAATAAATTTCAAATAGTCTCTTTTTCATTTGAATTCATTTTTACAGCATGAATATTAATTGCACGCTCAGAAAATATCTCACCATTTTCTTCACATAAGCATAGATTTATGTCAAAATACCCTTATCAGCATTTGCGTTTCACGTTTATATTGCTATTGCATAAGCATGTTTCCAAACGTGAGGAGTAGTCCAGGTCATTTTAAGAAAGCCCACGAATGTACTCAATAATATGAAAATAAATTCGTTCACCGTTGTACCAAGTCTTGTCACATAGTAATCAATAATTGGTATAGATTTTAGTTGTAAAGCAAAGAATTCTTTCACGCCCTTTCAAAGAAAATTGATTAAAAATTCAAAACCACTCCAAAATGAAGAACTCTGATTCGGAGCCTTTTTTCGCTCTATTCATGAGAACCTCTTCCAAAGTTTATGACATTCGCTCGTTATTATTATATTTGATTATGAATGTCATAATTATCTAGTTTCAATTGATACAATTCAGAACAAAAATGAGGCAGTTAGGTAAGTATCATCATGGCATGCATGTTAGTATAAGGTAAGGACACAGGAAACTTTTCCATTTTGTTCTGCCTGCTGCTCTGATCAACTCGTCCCGTTGAATGGATAAGACAGAGTTAAAACTGAAAACATTTCTTATCGGCAGGACAAAACGTATGTCCTATTGTATGCTCAACTCTGATGTAAATCTCAACGAAGGTCTAAAATAAAAAAAAGGATCCACGTCCATTCTCACATTCTACGTTTATTATCTATTTAGATGTGTTTTTGTTTTTTGTTCAATTAGTACCTGTTATTAATTAAGATTAAGATGACTTAAAGTTGAAACGAGTTTTAGTGAGCAACTGTCTGTTTCCTTTTTGTACCATATCAACTACAAAATATTAACGTTATAATGAGAGTTTCAACTCGATATATATATATAGTAGAAATTGTATAATCCACATATATTTGTGCATGTAATCAAATATTAGATTTTTATTCTTGTATTGAAAGTTTCTGCTTTGGATACATAATATAGTACATCAACCCATGCATTGATTTGAATTCATGAAAATTGAGCAAAATGCTACAATCAATGTTTGTATGAAACGTGTGTTTATACGTTTCTTAGTTTTTAATAAAAAAATTATATTCGCAACTTTAAGAAAAAGAGAGAATAAACTTTGCTCAATTGCAGCGAATGGTGTGTAAATAAAAGGTTCTTCAGCTGATAGTATGTGTGATTCAGTCATGACACGTTCATCACATGTGTCAAAAANACTATTTCAATGAGGACAGATGACACTGTTGAGAATCCTGGAACAGAAACAGTGAGAGTGAAGTTATAGATTCCATATGGAAGTGTGTTTGGAGGGATATAGAGTTCGGTGTATTTTGTGTTGACGGCTGAATTAGATGGCATAGTATGTGTGCATGATGTGTTTGAACAGGTTTTGATTGTCCATAGAGTTTTCATGACGAATGGTTGATCACAATTGAAGTCGATAAGCGAAATGATGGAGATATGATGACTTCGACGATACTGAATTGGTGATGTTATGGATGATGCGCTGGGAGTAAGTATGACATTTGGAGTGGAACAACCTAGAATGCATTATTTCTTTCATATCTTCTAGAATAGGAAAGCAGTTACCTTGATTTGATACCGGCGATATAGTTGACGTCGTCGTAGTTGTAGGAATTGTGCTTGTTAGAGTTAACAATATTCTGGTAGTAGTTGGATAGGTAGGCGTGAACGTATCTGTGGCATTTGATAGCGTGGGCGGTGTTGTATGTGTCGATGACGACATTGAGATTGATCTCGATGAAGATTCTGATATGGATGTGGTGCTAGTCGATTCCGATGTCGTTGATGAGGCGGATGTGGACGTGGTTGTAGACGTGGGGCTAGTGGACGTGGTTGTAGACGTGGGGCTAGTGGGCGTGGTTGTAGATGTGGGACTAGTGGACGTGGTTGTAGACGTGGGGCTAGTGGACGTGGTTGTAGACGTGGGGCTAGTGGACGTGGTTGTAGACGTAGAGCTAGTGGACGTCGATGTGGTGGATATTGATGCGACTTGTGCTAACAAAGATTCATACAGATAAATCACTGTTTGGACCTGATATTCTTTCGTAAAAAATAGCGTGTGTTTATTATAGCAACAGTTGGATAGTTATAGCAATCGAAAAGAGATCAGCAAGATTTACTTTGCTACGCTAATAATAATCAATATATGGATGAAAAAGATTTCCTGTACTTATTATTGGAAAATATAGATTATACTTGTATGCATCTAATAGTCAATTAAATTTTGATACTCACTGCATGAAGCGTTTGTGAAAAGGAATTTTTGAACGCGATCATTTCCGGAATCTACCACATATATATTTCCAAAGGTATCGAAAGCCATCTTTTGTGCATAAGACAATTGACTGCCACCGTAGCATCCAATTATGCATTGAAAACCGTTTGAGCTCGATCTGACTATCCGTTCGTTATCACGATCCATAATAAATAAATAATTGTCAGCATCAAGCGTAATGCCAGTAGGAGTATCCAGTATGACTGTGATATTTAGGGAAGTATTTCCTGCAACTGTTACGCCATTAGATTGGCCCAGTTCAAACAATTGAATTCGGTCGTTCTGAGAATCAGCCACATATAATACGAAGTCATCGTTCACGAAGATTCCGCGTGGGCCAGATAATCGATCCAAAGAAGAGCCATTAGCACCGTTGACATTTCCGGCCACTACTGTGGCTATCACTGTGCTATCACCTAACCATTTTTTGACAACATTATTTTGAGTAGAAAGTGAACAGTATAGCGTGTCACTTGTGTCAATAAACAGGCCAGAACAATATGAATTAATAGCCATAACAGGAGTACTACTGTTTGTATTCATTATATATCTGTTAACGTAGCCATTCGACATACCATTATCAATATAAATATTGCCATCGTTTGCAACGAATATGGAGCTCACATTGAACGAAATACCTGAGATTGTGCGTGTTGGATTAATACTGTTGTTAAACCATACTTGAATTCGATCATTGTCTTTATCAACGACATAAATTGAGCCATTGGTATCAATAAATATATCTGATGGGTAGCTACCAACTATACTTCGATTGGCAAACGTACTTCCATTTACACTCCAAGTGGCATTAGAACATAATTTCGGTTGGTTATATGATTTCACTAAAACAGTAGAAAGTAGAAGGTCATGCCTTGCGAAAACTCATGTAAGTTTGTCTAACAGTACAAAAGACTGATCTTTTCGTTTGGATTTCGCATGATATTGCGATCGATATATGAACTTTCCATACTCACTCCTTTTTCATATCATTCGTCATCCTGAATAGACTTAATGTCTTGGAGGCGTCGACATGTTTCGGAGATTGTTGTTAGCTTTCAACAGTTCTTACCTCCAGTGTTATTCAATAAAGTGTATTTCAAAATACGACTTGTGCCCCATTCATTAGCGTATAGATTCCCGTGACTATCGAAAGCCAGATTCCACGGACCTTTAAGCTGGTTACTTGCCGTGCCTTGCACAAGAGTGCATCCAACGATGCATCGAAAACCATTTGGTCCTGATCCAACTATTCGATTATACGAGTAATCCGTTACGAATACATAGCTGTCAGCGTCCAATATGACAGCATTAGGACCTTGAAGTATAATTGTCACATTTATTGACGAACTTCCTGCAACTGTTATTCCATTAGATTGGCCAGGTTGAAAAAGTTGAATTCTATTATTTGCATAATCAGCTACATACAAATCAAAATCAGTGGTAACAAAAATTCCACCGGGATTGTTAAGCTGATTCAATCCAAATCCACTTGATCCATTCCCAGCAATCGTTGTTATTGTTGATGCATTGTTACCCAACCACTTCTTCACAATTCGATGGACAAGATAAAGTGAACAATACAAAGTGTTATTGATATCAATGAACAGACCATAACATCCTGAACTAGTAGACATCACAAGACTACTACCATTTGAATTCTGTGACCATCTACGAGTTTGATTATTCGTATTATAATCACTAATGTACATGTCACCACTTGTTGTTACAAAGATGGACATAGGTTTGCTCATCTCGCCATAGATTGTTCTTGATGGATTTATACTGTTGTTGAACCAAATAAGAGTTCGATTGTTTGTTTGATCAACAACATAGACTGTGTCATTCGTATCAACGAAAAGACTACGAGGATTGGCGCCGACCAGAGATGAATTTGCAAAAAGTATCGCATTTGGATTCCACACTGCATAAGCATCCAGTTTTGGTTGATTATACGAAACATCTAAATAATTCAGATAGTTTTATACTAAACTATATCTCGATGATGGACACTGCTCAGTGACTTACTTGATGCTTCTGCAACACTCAACAAGATCAACCAGAAGAACAAATCACCAACCGACATCTTTCTTATTGATATACCAGGAAGAAATGAAATGAAATTAAACTGACAGTTCACTCTTTCTCTCTTTCTCTATGGCGTCAATAAACACTTTCTGTGTAAACATATCACTGGAAGCTATTCAACATTGCACATAGAGAAATCTCGGACAGCAACATCTCTCTTATTTCTTTGATAAATAAATCGCATTCAAATATTGATTCATAATAGGAGTTGATTGAAAAAGAAACTTTTTCTGAGTATACACAAAATTCTCCGACAGAAAACAATTAAAAATTACATTTAAACAAAGAAGCAGTTGTATTCTGACTGAGCAAATCACGAACAATATGTGTATGGATGAAATCCATTCCAAAAGTGTTGACGTCAATGGAACTGTTTGGAGAAGCATTGCTTCCTGGAGAAAAAATACGAAACGAGGGATATGCAGATAAATTTAGAGGCATGACAAGAAAAATGAAGACTAGAGAAACAGAAACACATAGAACAAGCTGAGGTTTCATTTATTTAACCTTTTTTTTGTTTTCTCTTTGAACGTAGAAGAATCATTGCCATTATCGAGTCAAATTATATGTTTGCATCCCATTGTCACTAGTAATTTTCAGCAGAACTTCTCGTCTTATCAGGATCTAAAAGTATATGTGAACAAACATGTACTTGTTGCAAAAATTGCCAATAGTTTCACATTCAATGCGACGGGTTTAGCAATCAATATTTGCATTCGTAATATCTGAATTCTCTTTAACAAACTTGATCATACCCATGTACTTTAGATTTCATCTACAGTCTTGAGCATTGTGTAAAACATTATGAAGAGCCGTAATTTAGGTCTATTTATAGACGAGAAACCATTTCTAGAATATCATCATGGTACTTTTCCTAAAAGAAGGTATCTATTATGCCAAAGTTGGAAAGCTTTCAATAGACATGTGTATTAAAAACCAGTTCAAATTTATGTGGAAGCGTACGTGCTATTGTTAAATGTAAACTAAAAAATCACATATACACCAGCACATTATGTTTGTATCTACGACCCTATCTTTCCATGCATGATAAATAACTGACGTCAGACTGCATCTCAACAACTACTTATTCGCCGCTATAAGAATTATTCTCAATTCAACTGTAGCATGTGCTGGTGTATCTCTTTTAAAAGCATTCACTTATGAACAAGCAGGTGCAAAGTAGAGTCACGTTTACAGTTTAGAATCAATTCTTTTTTTGCTCAGGAAATTGAATGTACATCTATTAATAATGGTACTTTAAAGAAAAAGCTCAGGAGTTTATTAAGTTGATAAAAATGCTTATTTGAAATGAATTGAAATTGAGTGTTTAAAGATTTTACAATCGATTATTTGCTTGAGAAATTAGGAGAACTGTCAAAACTGATTTTCATTCTTATGGTTAATATAAGCCACCAAAAAAAGTTAATTCAAATAAGTAAGTTTGAAATGTCGACCATCGTTCAATCGAAATTAGTACGTGATTTGTTGCGATGGGTCTCGTGTTAGTATTGAAAGTTTTCACTGGAAATGTAGTAAAGCTACTGACGTTTGAAAACGAGAACGCTTGACCGAAACAGGTCCCATTTTCATCAGTATATACACTAATTGTTTTGGGATCATGTGTTTGATCGCCATATACTGTTAATTGTAAGGAATTCAGTAGATAGGTATCATTAAAAGTTAAAAATAAATAATCCAACACATTGTAACTGCCAAGTCTGTTCCAGTAAGTATAAATATCACCATCGAAACCTCGCCACCATTCTACGCCGGAAGTGTTGAGCGATTCATCAACGTAGGAGAATACACTCGGAAGCGTTCCAGTCATGACAGGAATTGTCACGACAGTCATAGCTAAAAGGAAATATGAATCAGAGGATGTGAAAAGGTACACGGTGTGATAAACATACGTGTACATGTTTTGTTTTTCCGTGAGCAAACAAGATTAAGATCATTACGACATTGACTGCTTGTATTGCATGGTTTTCCAGCAAGTAATTGTGGTACACACGTTTTATTTTTCCAAAATTGTTGCAATGGACATTGACATTGACCACATTGACAAGTCAAATTTAACTGTTGATTACACCAATTATTAGCTTGACATGTCGTTGTTGAATTGACGTAGATTTGATTGATACAATTACCTTGATTATCATAGTACGTGCCAGATGGACACTGACATGTGCCGTTTGTACATACAAGATATCGGTCAGGATAACAATAACTGCATGATTTGTTGTAAGCAGACGAAACATTAATTCCGTTGTAGTTAACTGCGCCAACAAGACGAGTAGTCGATGGCGAACTAACGATGGAACCAGTAGTAACGGCGCTTTCAAAAAGTTCGCACATAGGTGTATCATAAACAAACGTCCGACATTGAGGATTTTGATTGCACAATATGCCGCAGTTAAAATAACTGTTAATTGATGAATATGTGGCTAACAATTCAACTGAATTAGCCGGGATAAAATCGAAGCCACTTCGATATAGATCTATACGCGATCGTACATCAGTACATACGGCATGAAAATATGTCAAAAGAGATATGTACTGAATATAGCGCATGATGTGTTGTTTTCAGTTAATCAGAGTGTAGAGCTGCGATTCAAAAAGAAAAATAAGATTGAATATGAAAGACTGTCAACACAATGCTATTCTCCAAGTCTTTATATACTGAGAAATATCATGATATCGTTCTGTTGAATTGTATTCAAGTGTTTAATAGATGTGTGTTATTTCATCTAGCGTTTTGAAGCTTTTATGCACTTTGTATGTTGCACGCAGTCTATACTCGAGTCGTAATTGAGCGCTTTTTACTTTTTAGGATTTTCTTTTTAAAGAACGCTGCCTCGTCTATACGCCTGAGTGTATGAATTTCCGCATGGTACATCTTCACAGTGAAAAAGGACATTGCTGTCGTCTGAAAACTATGAAGTTCTAATTAGTTGAAAGAAAAATATGGTCAGATGAGTAGACTTTTTGTTTCATAGTTATAACTCGTTGGTAGACAGAAAGAGCTTCATCAAGTTCGGCTTGATTGAGCAAATCGTGTCCAATATTTGTAAGAACCGAACTTAATTGAACACTATTCGATGAATAATAATCTTCAAATAATCTTAAAGCTCGATTGAATAAGTTACTAGCTTCTTCATATTTTCTCTGCCTTTTCAGCAGAATTCCCATTTTGTTAAGTGTAGACGTTATACTCGGAATATATGGTGGATAAAATTCTTCTAATATTCTCAATGATTCTTGATAGCAATATGATACCGTATCATACTTCGGTGTTCCACAAAGATATCCTTCAGCAACTTCATAATGCATAGGCGGATAAGAATCTTTATAGATTGACCTTATGCGCTCCTCATTAGACGAAATATTTCCATATTTATCCTGATTGACCAAGAAGCTATTAAGATTATTTAAACTGTCAGTAATCGGTGTATGATCTGAAGAATAGAACTTGCTTCGAATTTCTAATGCTTTCTCATGGCATTCATAAGATTCGTCAAGTTTTCCTTCTAGTCTCAAAATATTACTAATACTGTGCAGTACCATGGCTGAATCTTTGACACGTGGTGGATCGGGTCTCATCACACGATCATAGTCTCAATCGTAATACATTCGAACTTCCTTCCATTGACATTTCCAGTAAAGAATTGTACCAATCGATTCTGCAACCCACGCTAGACCTTCGCTCGATCCCATTGACGCATATCGAACAAAAATTCACCGAATAATTAGATTCGAAGTGTCGCGATTATCTCATCGACGACGTGTATCCTGAATGCATTTCTGCGTGATTAATAATCCATCGTCGACTGTCGCTAATTGTACGTATTGAAATCGAAAAGAGTGTCTTGTCGTTCGTTCGAGTAATTGACGTTACTTTCAATTTTCAAGAGAACATTAGTTCGTTTCTGAGGATACATCTGACTTGCAAACAGAACTCCTTTATATAATAAGAGTTTACCTTGATAATTGGAGAACTTTTTCAATTCGTTTCGACTCAGCTTCATCGATTGATAAACAAGACACTGGGGTTGCTCATGTTGAGCGTTTAAATCTTCAATCATGAAGACCAGCAAGGAACTATCGTAGCTGGTAGAGTTCATCGATATTTTGCTCTCGTAATGCATTTTCGAAGACTGTTTGAATTGTTGTTTAGCTCGGTGATCACGTTGGAAGTACCAAAGGAGTTCGTAAAACAAATAAATACAGAGAAAATCATTGGCGTTTTTCGTTAAGTTTCTTTTCATTGCAAGCTTTGGATCATAAAAAATCTATTTGGAACTGTGCTCGTCACTTAAATCGAGTTTTTCTTTAATTGATGATCGACTTGGTTGAAAACTGGAATATTTGATAAAATCTCGGAAATAAATTCATGAAAAACAATAAGAAATATTTTCTTTCTCTCCTCATTAGATTGCACTGAGTTTATACGTGAATCGACGGTTTAGTGAGAGATAATTGAATGATTCGATCGTTCTTTTAGATCACCGATTTCACTATCGTGAGAACAGAGACAAATCATGATCGTGCCTTCGTCGTCGTTGCCAGAGAGCTGCTCCATTATCTTAAGGGTGAGAAAAATTTGTTGTAAATACCTAAGTTTTATAGCCAAAACAACGTAAAGTTTGAAGAAAGCAAGAAGTATTCTTAGCCACGATGCACTTTTGTTCGTTCTTATGAATGTTATTCTTCCTTCTAACATTTACTAAACAATATCTACTAAGTTATTTTAGAGTGAGAATGCAGAAGGAAGCGATTGCTTTTATTCTCTACCCTTATCCTCACACCTTCAAGTATTCTATACGTGTTGAAATCTTATTGAATAATATTTATTTGAAACACTTTATACTCAGCATTAAACAACATCAATACAATCGAAGGACTATGTTATCAACATCACCATCATTAGTCGTGCCATTCACACGAGTCATTGTAACTGAAACTTTAAAAGAACGAGCACCAACAGGTACCTGTCCAGTAGCTTTTCGATAGAGTAGAGACGTTATACCGGCCCGATCTGCAGCTAAGACTGGACCAAGTGCTGTAGTATTACCTACAGTTTGATTTGCTTGATTGACAAATGTCAAAGATACTTGAGCATTGTCGTCTTGATCCATATAACCACCGATCCACGCCGAAAGGTCGAACGCCATTGTTTGATTATCAAGTTGAGCAGGAGTAATTGCTGTTGTCATATCAATAACTTGCCACATCGTAGTTACCGCCGATGTTTGTCCATAAAAATGGCACCTTCCACGGTTGCTGAACAAAACAAAAGGAAACATTTTGGAATTTTGACTTTTTCATTACCTCGGTCCTGGATCCGTTGTTTTTTGATTTGCTACCGAATTATTATATGTCACCTGTGTAACTGTCCCACTATAATTCCAATCTGTTGGATGTAAGACATTATTCATCGTATTACATGGGCCGGTTTCTCCATCGCCATTAACAACCCAATTGCTTTCAGATTCTACAGGAATAAGCAGAAAAAATCTTTAGAATTCATTTTTCGCTTGTACCTGGTGGAGTTCGCATTCCAGTCGAGACAATCATTGTAATACTATTTATATCAGACACCATAGTACCATTAAAGCCGTATAAAACACCAAACAGAGCACATTCCAGAGTGACTTGATTGAAACGAGCTGCTTGGCATTGAAATACTGCTAAACAGTTTATTCGACAATTGAAAATATCCGAGACGACGTTTTTACTAAATGGTAAGCATGTTGTGGTAGCACAATGAAATTGTGTACCGTTGACAATAGATATATCTACAGCTCGTATGTCCTGTGAAATTGTTCGTTTCACCAAGAGGAAAACGACCAACAGAAGCAATTTTCTTGCCGACATTTGCACGTTCAGTTCTAAAATGAATGAAGCATATTCTTCATGAGAAACGAGCTTTCATTAGTTATATGCAAATAATTTATGCACGCTCTCTATATTGGTATGATTTTCAGATGTTTATTGTGATATTTTTAGGTAGTGTATTCCCTAGAAAATCGTACAGGTATGTACCAAGAGGCGAATTATTGTAAAAATGGAACGAATTGCAAGCGAAACTCAACAAAGGATTTTTCAAAACAGCCAAAACTTCAAGGGAAAATATCAATTTGCTTAAAATGAATTGCTCTGTATATTCCGCTTTCTATTTTTATATAATCGACTTGTCGATGAGCAACTTGACGACAACGGTAAAGCAGAGTGCAAGCAACTAGTTCACATAAACTAGCGAGCTGCAGTTGCTGTTTTTTAATCAAAGGAATAGCGAAAAGCTTTTTTCTTTGTGACAGAATGGAGAAGATTACAGACTATTATTGCTCGTCTTTATTAGTACATTTTAATGTGTAAATAAATTCCCAGGTTTTCTCATCCTTTTCATGGTGTGATAACAGTGTTTAATCTATTAATATTGACAAAAAAAGATCAGTTCGTCCATTGTTTCATCCAATCAAAAATTTCTTGATACCAAACTACCGAATTGAATGCATTCAATGTCCAATGGTTTTCTTTTGGAAAATATAACATACGACTGGGTATTCCTTGGCGTTGTAAAGCAGTAAATGTGCCGATACTTTGCGTATCAGGTACACGATAGTCACGTCCACCTTGAATAACAAGCATTGGTTGTGTCCAATTGGCTACGTGATTGACTGGATTGAATTTCTCGTATGCTTCAGGATTTACATATTGAGGGAAACCACCGGCATCATGTTCAGTGAACCATAATTCTTCTGTAACATAGGCCATTTCGCGCATATCAAATAAACCGTCATGATTAACAAGTGCTCGAAAGCGTTGACTCATTTTAGGATGTCCAGCAATCCAATTGATCATGTATCCACCNGGTTGTGTCCAATTGGCTACGTGATTGACTGGATTGAATTTCTCGTATGCTTCAGGATTTACATATTGAGGGAAACCACCGGCATCATGTTCAGTGAACCATAATTCTTCTGTAACATAGGCCATTTCGCGCATATCAAATAAACCGTCATGATTAACAAGTGCTCGAAAGCGTTGACTCATTTTAGGATGTCCAGCAATCCAATTGATCATGTATCCACCGTAACTTGCACCTAAAGCAACCGCTCGGCTACCGTTAATATACGCGTATTTGTTTAATGCAGCTGTCAGCCCTAATTCAAGATCTTCGAAAGGTAGTGTTCCATATTCACCAGTGATGCTATCCGTAAACTTTTGTCCATAGGAATCTGAACCATGGAAGTTGATAGCTATGACAGCATAGCCTTGAGCAGCAAATGATTGAAAACTCCAACCGCGACCCCAGGTATTGTACCAACTGTTTTGAGGACCACCGTGAATGAGAAAAGCC
Source organism: Adineta ricciae (assembly GCA_905250025.1). Lineage (NCBI taxonomy): Eukaryota > Metazoa > Rotifera > Eurotatoria > Adinetida > Adinetidae > Adineta > Adineta ricciae. The sequence continues at coordinate 58,596 of CAJNOJ010000124.1, forward strand.
AGTGGTGCTTTCTGGCTAGTGCCACTCACTGGTGGAACATGCCATCCCCAAACAGTTTCATTTTGTGCGCCTTCGAATGAGAATGGTTCATAAGTGGGGCTCCAACGTACTCGATCGATTAGCATATCGTTATGTTTAGTGGCTGGAAACGAGACGGTACCCTTTTGTAGAATAATATTCGTAGGTTTAACTAAATTTTCATATGTTAAGACAAATGTTTGATCATCGGTCGGATCGGGATTGATGTCACGTGAAGTTCCGCTGACGGATCCTCGAGGAACAACGGTCATATTCGGATAATGAACATCGAGAAGTTGATAAATAACATGATTCGCTTGTTCACCAAGTTCGAGAAAGAGTGATTTACCATTATCGGTCCAAGTTGTTACTTGAATACTTTGGTCCCAATCATCCATTAATGTTTTAGTTGTCGTACCTGAAGTGTATACAAGTATTAAGTGTAAAATATACTCATTGAAAATAGTTTCTACTCACCATCGTAATACTTTATCTTGTATTGATCCGATTCATAGCCGGGAACTGATTGTGCTCGATAGACTAAAATATTGTCATCCGTAGGTGAATATTTCGGATCTTGATCAGCTGCAAGATTAGTACAAGTAATACATTTATTTGTTACAACTGTTTGAGTTAAATCTACTGTATAAATGTCCAAATTAGTCGACCAGGCTACTTCGCTGGTTTCATCATGTTGTCTTGTAAATGCGAATGAATTGCCGCTGGCGCTAAATGACCATTGTGATTTCGCATCGCCGAACGGGCGTGTCGGTGAGTCACTATCGATACCAGATAGAACATCGACTATTGTTGATGTTAATTTAAATGTTCCTTGGGCATTGCGTTCAATTGAAACAACAAAAGGGTGATAACGGCGACCAGTCATATATTCATCCCAGTGACGAATAAATAATTTGTCAAATGTATAAACTAAGCTATTGCTTTCTTTCTCTTCGGCAAGTCGAGCAGCGGTTTGTTCGATTGTTAGATTTGCGTAGACCTGACAGCTGAAAGCCAAGCGGGACGCTTGACGATTAACTAAAAGATTATCAACATCCAATGGAAACTCAGTAATTTGAATTGGTTCGATGAAAGAATCGACTTTTGAGACATCATCGGGGAGGTTAAGTTGAAAAATTTGAGTGTGTCCCGATGATCCACGATTCGACAGAAAGAGAATTGTTGATTTATCGATCCAATAAAACTGAAAAGTACAATAATCGTTTATCACATCATATCTTCAAGCAA
>CAJNOJ010000124.1:59952-91631 GCA_905250025.1 Adineta ricciae
GGGAGGTTAAGTTGAAAAATTTGAGTGTGTCCCGATGATCCACGATTCGACAGAAAGAGAATTGTTGATTTATCGATCCAATAAAACTGAAAAGTACAATAATCGTTTATCACATCATATCTTCAAGCAACTCTTCATATTTTACCTGTTGATCATGAGTACCCCATTTCGGGCGCGTCAGTTGAACTGTTTTCGGTTCCATTGGATTACTCATATCAACCCAATGTAGTGTTGTTGACGATCCATTAAAGTCCGGCATATGAAATTGTCTTCGTAGGTAAACGATTTTTGAACTATCACCTGGACAAAATCTCGGCCATGATAATCGATCCATTAGAATGTTATCTGTTGGAGTTAAATCATGTTTCTGCTCAAGTTGTCGATAGTAATCATAATTTGATTGATAATCACTCGCATTCCATTCGGCAGGTTGTGGTTGTGGATCTGGACAAGATTTCTTTTTGGTAAGACCAACAATCAAGCACGGAATTAAGGCAAGTAGCGCACCGATCAGAAAGAATACCAACCAAAAAAGATACTAAAAATCTTATGAAAATAAAAAACGTGATGAATTTTAAATATAAACACACTTTTTTACGTCCGGAATTTGATTCTAGCCAACTCATGTTTTTCTTTTTATCGAGGAACGATGAAAAGCAGCACGTATTGTTAAAGTGTTCACTTACACAATGAAGATTTACGATAAAGTTGTCTCCATTTTATTACGGTTTAGGTCAATACAAAACTTATCTTCGAAAGAAAAGAAAAAAAAAAGATAAGAAGATGTATAATAAAAAAAAGGTTATATCAATACACGTATCACACGCCGTCAACATTTAAATATCACTCTCTTTTTTAAATAAAAGAATATCTGCATCTTGACAGTGAAGGTGAAGCGTGGGACGGTATGGCTCAAACATGTTGGTTTTGTTCTCGAATGCAAGACATGAAACTAAAAACTGATGTGATTTTCTCATTTCACTGAGTATTCGTCATATAAAACAATGAGCCAAGTTCCCATTTTGTTTGTAAGCCACTAGTCAGCCAAATAAGCGGTTAGAGAGAGAGACAATTTTCTTGCCAAAGAGCGCTCTCCTTTTGGCTGGCTGGTGGCTTACAAGCAAAATGGGTACATGGCTCATTTCCAATTTATATATATGTTTACATCAACTCCTGTGACAAGAAGGATGGTTTTTTTATTTCATAATTCTTTGTAGACTAAGTTGTATGCATAATAGTCAGTCTATTAACTAGAGTAGAAATACTTTCACCCCGCGTTTGACGTATGATTCTCTACTTTTCTCGTATGCATTACAGCATTTTTTCCAGGTCTCCAACCATCGTGTGCTTTCACTCATGATTGACACCATTCTCAGAAAGATATTTCATCATAACTACCTAACGATGACTCATTTCACATCTTTGTTTCCATTATTTCTGTTTACATAAATCAAAGATTTCATTCTTCTTTTTGGTTTCCTCCAACATAATAATGAATATAACTCAAAACATGACGGATGGTTTTCTTTCTACTGCCGTATGACATATGCTATTTAGTCGACAGTAGATGATTCAAATCCCTTTATCAGACAAACTCAATAGATCGAAGCAATTTCAACTCAATTCTCGGCTACACTGACAAAACAATGACTGTTACTGCACAGAATATTTTCGATAATTTAAAAGCAGCTCATCCCGAAGATAGTCTTTTGGTTGACAAATGCACAAAATCAGGTCGAGCATCCAGCTAGCTTTGGTACTTGACTATTAAATATTGATTTAAATGACGATGAAGTGTTAGCAGCATACAAACTATCAGAATCTTCCGGGATGTGGATCAATGAAGCCGAAATGAAATCAAAAGCATTTCCATTTGTTTACAAAGCAAGAAGCGTAACGGATAGGGAAAAAATACGCACTATTCTTAAAGTTAACTTGAAAGTTGCATTCCCAAATCGCTACGTAGATGTTTTTTTTACTCGGAAGCGATTAGAGCCGAAACAATAGAAGTAAAGGTGCTGCTGCCTTTAAAAGTGAATATGGGTCTGACGTTGATATTGTTTTAAGTTAAATGTTTTGCCAGTCTATACAATTCAACATGATACCTGTGTGTTTCAGTTACACTTAATCTTGAATTTTATTTTACTTTTTTTGTGAAATACAGAAGAGTTTTTACTCTTGGTAATGTTCTTATCAATAGCAGCACTGTTAGCACGCAGAAAATTTTCTCTCGTCAGGTGAATAGATCTGATTTTTACGTGTATCAATAATCTTTTACCATTAAAATACATACGAGTCAAAAGACTTGTTTATCGATCATATAATTGTGTATATTCATTCATTTTTATATAAATACGTCGTAAGCTGTGCATCTACACTCTCACTTAAATATTCGATTGGGGTTTTATAATCGTTCTGATGACCGGTTTTGTCGGATTAAAGTAGCACATATATGTGATTTACTGTTATGTTCTTGTCACATGTGATATTTGATTGAAAGATCAACGAGCATTGTAAACCGATAATTGATGGCTACTAATAAGGTCTTATTTGTTATTTCTTAGCAAGTTGTCTAACTTTAACATCATGTACTGTCGACTTCATTAAAGATCTGCTTGTATTTCAATTTGTTTGACAATACTGCATTCATTTTGATGAAAACATTTTCTTTTATATAATTCTCACAGTAGACGAGTTCGAACTACTCGAGATAAAAATTGATAAAAACTCTGATTTAAAATTATTGTTTATAGTTTTATATTTACATTTAGCAATAATATGGTTCGTTTCATTCTTTTGATAAAATATTGGGTGGAGCAGTTATTCTCTCTCTCTCGTCTGTTGTCATAGGCAAACTATAATTTTGTATTGCGAATCGAGCATGTTGTCAAAATCAACATTACGTTTATTATAAAAACACGATCACATAAAGTGGAAAGTTCCAACATCTTGTCTAAAGTATTTTTTTAGGGTGGGCGATATACGTTCCATTCGGGTCGTTACTTCCGCACCAATTTGTTTATAAAATATGTGACGGTAGCAATTTTTGTCATTCAAATCATTTTAGAGTTTATTCAATATTGGCTGGTAAATATTTCAGATTTATTTTCGAACTGAAACCGATGATGCGTATTGATTCAATTGTCACCATATTAATAATCGTCATACTCATGATCAGTGCTGTTGTGGGCGCGTCGCTCAATTCAACAAACAACACTGTAGATTTATCGGGTGACAGAGACATAGCTGTCAGTCAGTCTCTGAGAAATCTGTCGACAGTAAGCAGCGAGAATACATCGCCATCATATGCCATTTATATCGGTGGAGGTGCGGGTGGAATTGTCGGTTTCATTGGCCTGGTTTGCTTGATTTACTGCTGCTGCCGCTGCTGAGATAGAATTTTTTATCCTATTCAAGAACATTTTTTTTTATATATCTACTCGAGAAAAAATTTCAAAGCGAATTCATATTGTAATAGCATTGCATTCTTCTCCCAGACTACAATCGAATACATGAACGTTCTACTGAGTGAAATTTGTTGTATGACGAATGAGTTCTAAACCTATAGAATATTTATTGTGCGTTACAATAAAATGATGGCCGGCTAATTTATTATCCGTTAATACAGTTGCTCCAAGATTCGCTCTGTGGCAATTTTTCATTTTTTTTCATTTGAAGAAAACATCCCAGTGACATACTTTTCTGTGCTATATGGTGATTCGGTTTTATTTCTATTATAAAAAGCATGTGAATCGTGCCTTACGTTTCAGAGAACTTCTATATAACGAGGAAAATATCGTTTTCCACATAGATTTTACTTTAAATCATATCGACTGGTTGACTCGTCATCTATAATCCTAAAATGAAATTTCAGTCGAAGAATGGTGACGTTTTTACTATCGATGGAGGGATCCTTCGACGATCACAAGCACTTGAGAACTTCTTTGAAAGTAAGAACAGTCATATATCACATTCATAATGATTCTGACTCAATTCGTTCTTCACGGTATACTTGTAGTATCTGGAGATGATGATACGATCCCATTTGCCGAATGTCAGCTTATCTAAGATATCAGCTATAAACTCTTATTTATATATAGGTAATCGAATGGATGAAGTATCCTACGAACAGTATTCCACCATCCGTAGAAATTAATAATGACGATCGTGTACAAAACTGTGAAGGATCATCTGAATGGAATGCACAAACTCTATTGGATACGACATGTCGACTGATAGCTGGCATGGTTAAAAATAAATTAACGGAAGAAATGCGTCGTATATTTCGTGTCAAGTCAAATGCGATATCGAACAAAGTTCGTTTTTTCGTAAATGCTTTTCTCACAAACACTCACAATGGTATTTTCATAGGAAACAGAAGTGCTGATTGCAAACAGCTTGACATCATAAAAGCAAAACCGGAAGCGGGTTATTGCGCTAATTCAGAATTTTTACTAAACGCTCACATCTTCAGTTGAAATCTATCGATCTAACAGATAAGTCCACAATAAAGTACAATATTCACAAAATACTTCTGTATTCTTCGAAAAGCGAGAATATACAGCTGGATTATATATGTATTAAAAAATTTAAGAGACAAACGAGTTGAATAGATACTGATAATCATGATTAGACACCATGGATTTCAATTTAAATCGTAGCAGGATCAAAATTATGCTTGTAATCATTCGAAGCCGTGATATAATCGACGAATTTCTCCTTTAGTACTCTATGAAATCGAAATGATGCAAGCAGTAGCACACAAGAGAACATTTACCGGTTACTTCCATCGTCGAGTTTACCCCAATGAGATTCCCAATTGGCAGTCGATGGAGTCCATGAGTCGTCCGATGGATTAGTTTTCGAAGTAATCCAATGGTTATATTTATTCAAACGATTGAATATTCGTTCAGCTTGTTCGCGTGATATGAAATCTATATAAAATCATAGTAAAATAAGAGGAAGAGATGAGTAATGAGCATAGCAATACCAGATGGTGAATTATTCTGATCCAGAACGTAATTAAATCGATCGAGAAATGAAATACCATTTGGTGATATACCCTCATGATGAGATAGCATCAAATATGCTTCGGCGAATTCTATTCATAGGGAAAAGATGACTTAGGTATAATTAATGCTAATTATTTCGTCTCTTTTGTACCTTCGAATGACAATAATCCTAAAAGCGGATTAAATAAAGCAATAGTTTGAGAAAAGAAGAGAATTATTCCTTTACCTGTTCCGTCGAAATCGTATGTTTCGAAGACATAATCTGACAATCTGTTGAGTTCGTTTTCGCTAAACATCGGTGGTAGAGCGCTGGGAAGGCTGCTTGCTTGAGTATTGATAAACATTTTCTTGTACAAATGACGGAATTCCCTCTTGTCCATTTTATTGTCATTTCCGGTTGTTGTCGCAAATTCCTCATGAATCTTCTCAACCATTGAGAGAGGAACGCCTATAGTTGGAGCAGTAAATTGAGTAGTAATTACGAAGAAAATGACGAATAGTTACCAGTTACATCACTGAACCGAACTAAATCCCACTCCGAGAATGGCTTCTTCGAGCTACTACTACCCATTGGCACGATAAAACTTGTATTCTAAGGGCAACACGTGCTATACTATAGCGCAAAGTATTGTTCTTCTCTCTGCACTCTTTTTTTCTTTTCTCCTTTCCGTTTTTTCCCAAGAGAGAGAGATGATTCAATGCAATTCATCGCTTCATTCCTAATTGAATCGGCCAGAATAAGAAAAAATGAACGACTTTTTTATCGTTCTACCCTTTTGCATGAACTTAAAAATAGTTAAGAGACTAGAAGTAGAAAAAGAGCGCAGGATAATTCGGCACACAAAAAAATCACTGTAAAAGAAGACATTGTTGTGATAAGGATAAAATTGTAAACATGAAACAATGAAATACTAGTACAAAGAAGAGAAAGTGAAAAATGATCTATTAAAACATATAGCTTCGTTTATCTCGCTCGTCCAACATAGAAAACGAAAGATGTCGCAATGATCCAGTTGCTAAAGCTTATATATGAAATTAAATGCCACAATACCATTCTGGAATGTACGCTCTCACCGAAAAACGTTCATTTGTTAGCACTATTTCACTAATTCAGTATTGATGATTTATCGATTCTCAAAATATTATATAATTCGAAATGCTGGGTTAATAAATATTCGTCCTTGATGCTTTTCTCGTATACATGAATGAAATGGTACATGTTCACAAGTATATTTGCAAGATTATATTATAGTTAGAGTACAGTAATTTAGCATAGAGTGTCATATATTCTTTTCCATCGCGGCCATGCCATGCGTTCGGCTCTTTCTTCATCAATGAGCTGTTGAGTGTCAATTTGCCGTCTTCCCGTATCCAAGTCGATAGTGCTAGGTCGCATAAATGGAGTTTTTTTCCATACTTTCCATACTATATAGAAAACAAGAATGAATGGTACAGCAATATATGCTTGGAAAAATTCTTCTGCGTTGGGACTGGAATCGAGTGGAAATACAGCTAGATAAAATTGAGCAACAAGACAGAGAATATTAAGTACGAGACCTATTATACTGCCCCAGACACCAAATGGTGCCAAAAAGGCCAGTTCGTCCAATGTGTGACCTTGTGCTTTCCACGCCAGTCGAAACATAATATGACAGGCACAGATGGAACCCCATGTGAAGAACGAGGATAAACCCCCCATAGCCAACAGCCAATGGAATACTTTTGAGCCAACTTCCGCACAGTTGATGTAAGCGACAAACCCAAAAAGCATCGACAAGACAACAGCGGAGAGTGGCCGACCTTTACGGTCGATATAAGTGAATATCTTCGGCGCTTGACCATTCTCAGCTAGTGCACATAGCGTCCGAGATGCACCATAAACTGAAGAGTTACCGACAGAGAGTACGGCACAAAGAATCAGAGCATTGAATATCGAAGGCAAAACTGAGATGCCTGCGTCTTCGATGGCAATAACGAAGGGTGACGCAGAAGCATCGTAATCTGAAGATTTATTCAACAGACGTGGAGATGTATAAGGTATCAAACAACCAATAAGCGTTAATGATCCAATATAAAAAATCAAAATTCTCCAAAAGACTTGTTTTGTTGCTTGTGGAATCGTCTTTCTAGGATTATCTGCCTCAGCTGCAGCTAAACCAACGAGTTCAGTGCCGGAAAAGGCAAACGCAGCAACAACGAATGTGGAACAAATACCTTTGAAACCATTAGCAAAGGCACCTGGATCACGCCAATATTTTCCTCCCAAATATTCATGTTTAGGACCACCACCAAAGACTAAAACGATACCAAGAATAATAAAACCAACCACACCAATCACCTTGATTAGGGATATGACGAATTCGATCTCTCCATATCCGCGTACGCCGAATAAATTGATAATGAGAAGCGCAATCAAGAAGATAGTGATCCATACAGCAATATTAATCGAAGTCGTCCAATAATTAATAACCAGTCCAGCCGCTGTTAGCTCGAGTGGCATGATAAGTAGCCAACCAATAGCATAGTTCCATCCCATAGCAAAACCCCAGGCAGGATCGAGAAAACGAGAGCTATGTGCAGCAAATGAGCCAGAAACAGGAAATACAACACTGAGTTCACCAAGTGCCATACAAACATTGAAGAGCATGACACCGATGATAGAAAAATCGAGAATCAGTGCACCGGGACCACTGGATGCTAGAGCTAAGCCTGAACCAACAAACAGACCAGTACCAATGGATCCACCAATGGCAATCATCTGCAAATGTCGACTTTTTAACTTTCGTTGCAAACCATTGCTTTCTTGTTTGACTTCATCGTTGTGATCCTCTTCGGAAGTTGTTACCTTCATTTCGTACGAAGCACTTGTAGAAGATGGTGCTCGTTTAAACGAGTCAAACATTCGCTGGCATAGGTTTCCTTTTTCGTTCGTGTAGGTCGTTGGAATAATTCGAGTTTGCATATCGTCGTTAACATCCGTCCAGTATTCGTCCAGGTTTGTGGCTGATGACATATTTGTCTTGCTTGATCGTAATACAACTTTCAAAAAGGAAGAAATGAAAAGACTAGAATCAACTTTGAAAATCAACACTCTTGTTTCGCTAATATTCTTCTGCTTAATTTCGTACTTTTACTTGAATATCCAGTGAATATATTTATTACTTTCTCCTTTTTGATCCGCCTTGAAATTGTGTTATGACACAGTGCGTATGATGCGATTTGAGAAGAAAACGATGTATTGACACGTGTTTTTCTTTCTGCGTTTCTAATCAATAGAGCGAAGCGTTACAATTTTTGACAAGACTTGATTAGTCAGAAAGGAAAAAGAAGTATTTTTTTTATATAAAGTTGACGATTTACCATAAGAAGGCTAAAAATAAAACAGAAAAAAACTAATCTGCTTAAAATAGTACTGTTTATTGTGAACAGCTGTTTTCGAATTAGATATACTTCATAAAAGTAATTTACGTAGTGTGCGACAAAAACAACTCAATACAGTCAGAAAGAATATTAAAGTTCTTTACATCATATGTAAAAGAAGACTGAACTGATATGTTATAACATCTGTGAATTTTTAATGTATACTATTCAAGTTCTACTTACCATTTTATCAGGTTTTCTACTCATCTCTCCTAAAGTGTTCATCATGAATTGATGAAACGCTTTATAGGGTACTGCTCTTTCGTTATTAACACTTTGTCTTTCTCCTTGATTTTACTATTTTCAGATATACCGCTGTGAAGATGCGGAGACAATCGGGGAGACTTTATCCACTTCAAATAGTATTTGAAGCATAAGTGAAGTATTTCATTTCTGAAACAGCGCTTTCCTACTTTGTCATAATCTCATTCTGCTTCGAATCCAGTATCAAATCGCTTTCGATAGCGATGCACTGTTACTACGTAGAATCATATGATAGTGTGACATGCACTGGTGTATAATATCAATCGGTGTGAAGTGTGAATTCATGTTACTCATAAGATCCAATACGTTCGCGATTGGTTGCGATCGATTTTTGTAGATCGGATAAATGATACATGCGATTCGAACTTATAAAAGAAGACCACTAAACTGCGGAAAATATTGCATTAGGCGCACTCAGTCGCTGTAAATTTGTCAGATAATTCCAATTTGAATAAATCAAACTCCTTGTGTTGTGAACTGTAAACTATATAGTCTAAGTGAAAATTACCGATTATGAATTTTCCACAATATCTTTAGAATGATTCACAACTGATAGCATGAAATATATACACAGTGTATGTATTACACAATGGGAATGTGCTCGTGACTGGTAGATACAGTAGTGTTAGTGGCTCTTTGAATACTGCAGGAATATCCAATTAATCTTGACTGAACGATGTGCTCTCGTGCACAGTTCATGAATTCTTACGCGCTATAACAAACGTTCTATAAAGGAAAAGATGATCTTGAACTTTGGTTGTTTTTCGATGTGCAACCAGGAAGTGTTTATATATACAACTATTTCTGTGCTTACTAAAAAGTTAATGGATTTCTTTCCGCTTTACTGCAAATATTGGACAGATGATTTCCTTCATTGTGCAAGACATCTATTCATGTGATGAACGAAAGCATAAAACTACCAGATAAAAAACATCTATAGTATCTTCTAAGTGGTCTATTTAAGCTCTCATTGGTGAACTACGCTTTCTTGACAAACTTGACAGTAAGAGAGCAAAAGAAAGTGGATATACATGCGACCGGCACACTCTTGTTAACAAACAAATATAAGATCAAATCGTTATTGTTTTCCCTCAAGCGAAAGTATTTTTTGTTGTTCTAGGAAATTTCTTTTTCTTTGTCTCAATCTGCTCGTGTTCCTTTGAGATTCTTTTTCAGGTACACTGACACATTTATTCGAATCATCATGATTGAATCGTGTTGGCTAAGGATAATCTTCTTTCAATATCTTTTTGGGAATGTTCGAACCAATTGGCCATCGTTGAACTCATCTAATATTGATTTGTTGGGTATCTTTCCCTACATAGCCAATCAATCCGAGCCGACACAATGGTCAATTCAATCTCATGCGATGTTCAAATCAGCTATTCTACTTTCTCATCAATACGATATACGAATCGGAGGAGAACTGGTCGGCTATGAAACAATCGAAAGCAAGGGCGATGTTGTTACTGCTTTCGGTGACACGTGTGAATTTGTTTCGAATTCAACAATAATTGGTATCGTCGGACCATCATTCTCACGCGAATCCCAATATCTCGGTCCACTCCTTGGAAAAATCGGTATTCCATTCATTTCATATAGTTCAACTGATCCGCAACTATCCGATCGACATACATATTCGTCGTTTTACCGATTAGTTCCATCGGATAGCATCGCTGCATCTGCAATAGCTGACCTATTCCTTCAGTACGAGTGGACAGCTGGAATAATCATATGCCAAAGTGATGTTTTCGGATCGAACGGTGCCAAATCAATTTCCGATGAATTCACACGGAGAAAGCTAAGCATTACCACAACAGTACAATTTGATATAAACACGTACGAAATCAAAGGTGATTTAACGTCAATTCTGACCTTTAGCTCAACACGAATTATACTCGTATGGGCTGAACCATTCTATATAAATATGATCTTGGCAGAAGCACTTGAGAGGAATCTCGTCGGTCCACAATTCCTCTGGATATTAAGTACACCAATTTCATTAAACTACTTCAATAAAACATTCAACGAAAATCTGAATGGAATATTTGTTATCGAGTCCGTTACTGGCAATGTGGTCAATGCGCCAACCAACGACACTTTATTGAAGTCTGCATATGAAATTTGGCAAAGATACGAACCAGAGACGTTTCCTGGCTCACAAAATGTGAATTATTTTGCCCTGTTTGCCTTCGATGCCACGTGGACATTGATAAAAATGTATGAAAAATTCTGTTCGAACGTTTCATCATCATGCATTGAGTTTCTCAATAATGCATCCTGCTTCGATCAACACTTACAAAATTCGGACTCAATGCTCAATCTAATGAACAATATGAACTATCTCGGTGTATCAGGTTTAATTGAATTTAATGAGAATACAGCTGACCGAGTCACCGGCATTTATTATATTATAAAGAATCTACAACTATCTTCGAACGTATTGAATTATGTTCCGATTTTAGTATGGTCACACGCAACAAATTGGAATTTTTATTCGCCAACTAGTGTGATCATATGGCCAGGTAATTCTCTAATCGCACCATCCGGTTCTGCTTCGCTTCAAAATGTTCATCTACGATTAGTCGTCACCGAAACTGCACCATTCACCATGTCATCGCAATTCTTCAATGAATTTCAACAAAGTAATACGAAACTAGTTGGTTACATACCTGATCTTATCGAACTGTTGAGAGTTCAATTAGGGTTTATACCAGAGATAACATTAATAGCAAACAAAACATTCAATGAAATTATTGACTTAGTTGCCAATGATGCCTACGATCTATTTCTCGCTCAGACAACAATCACTGCTGCACGAAGCGAAAAGGTTTCATTCTCAAACTCTATCTATGATAACTCACTACGTATTCTCATCAGGAAAGAATTAAAGACTGACATTGATTTATTAACATATTTAAGATCGTTTTCTATTCAACTCTGGTTGGCTGTTCTTTGCGCGTGCATCTATGCGTCGTTGCTTTTGTGCGTATTAGAGCGACGAGAAAACGATGCATTACGACATAGATCCATTATTTCGTTAATCGCAATGAGCATTTGGTTTTCATTTGGCACACTGGTTGGTTACGGTGTCGATTTTCATGTTGTCACAGCAGCCGGACGAGTCTTAACTGTCGGATTGTACTTGTTAAGTATAGTCCTTGTCGCAGCGTACACAGCAAATCTAGCATCGGAACTGACAATTTCGAAATCGCAAGATATTATCGATGGTCTTGATGATAGTAAAAAGGGTAAATTGTCGTACAGTCGCATTGGGATACTTGTTGGANTTGACGATTAACTAAAAGATTATCAACATCCAATGGAAACTCAGTAATTTGAATTGGTTCGATGAAAGAATCGACTTTTGAGACATCATCGGGGAGGTTAAGTTGAAAAATTTGAGTGTGTCCCGATGATCCACGATTCGACAGAAAGAGAATTGTTGATTTATCGATCCAATAAAACTGAAAAGTACAATAATCGTTTATCACATCATATCTTCAAGCAATTCTTCATATTTTACCTGTTGATCATGAGTACCCCATTTCGGGCGCGTCAGTTGAACCGTTTTCGGTTCCGCTGGATTACTCATATCAACCCAATGTAGTGTTGTTGACGATCCATTAAAGTCCGGCATATGAAATTGTCTTCGTAAGTAAACGATTTTTGAACTATCACCTGGACAAAATCTCGGCCATGATAATCGATCCATTAGAATGTTATCCGTTGGAGTTAAATCATGTTTCTGCTCAAGTTGTCGATAGTAATCATAATTTGATTGATAATCACTCGCATTCCATTCGGCAGGTTGTGGTTGTGGATCGGGACAAGATTTCTTTTTGGTAAGACCAACAATCAAGCATGGAATTAAGGCAAGCAGCGCACCGATCAGAAAGAATACCAACCAAAAAAGATACTAAAAATCTTATGAAAATAAAAAACGAGATGAATTTAAAATATGAACACACTTTTTTACATCTGGAATTTGATTCTAGCCAACTCATGTTTTTCTTTTTATCGAGAGACGACGAAAAGCAGCACGTATTGTTAAAGTGTTCACTTACAAAATGAAGATTTACGATAAATTTGTCTCCATTTTATTACGGTTTAGGTCAATACAAAACTTATCTTCAAAAGAAAAGAAAAAAAAGATAAGAAGATGTATAATAAAAAAAAAGGTTATATCAATACACGTATCACACGCAGTCAACATTTAAATATCACTCTTTTTTTTTAAATAAAAGAATATATGCACCTTGACAGTGAAGGTGGAGTGTGGGACGGTATGGCTCAGACATGTTGGTTTTGTTCTCAAATGCAAGACACGAAACTAAAAACTGATGTACTTTTCTCATTTCACTGAGTATTCGTCAGATAAAACAATGAGCCAAGTTCCCATTTTGCTTGTAAACCACCAGCCATAGCCAAATAAGCGGTTAAAGAGAGAGACAATTTTCTTGTCAAAGAACGCTCTCCTCTTTTTGATCTGTATCCCTCTTCACTGTTCCATCTCTGCCCTGTAAACGAGAGACCGTTCACCATTCACCTCATCTTATTTTCTCTTTGATCTTTTTCGTGTCATTCCGCTGGATATGCGCAATCAACGCTGATATATCGATTTGACCACTTGAGCCAAACGCGTCAGAGATATTGATCAGAAGGAAGCACATGAAAAGTCACGTTTTTCGATGATTCTTTCCGGCAGAACCACGCGATAGAAATCAGTGTCAAAAAGTTGGTACAAGCATTCTAGCTAAGCGTATTTTTATTTGGGGAGACAGATCGATCTCATTGACGGAAGCACGACTAGCGATCCTGTGCTAAGTATACCAATTAAGAAAATTAATACCTTCTTTGATCGATTTGATCAAAGATGATTAAAAACAGACGAGAGAAGGAATAAAAGAATACTGCGAGATGACGGTTATACTCTCTAACGTGATCCATTTTCAGCAAAGTGACAAGTTCATCTTCTTGTTCAACCGTTGACGGCAGCTCAATCACTGAGTATTGCTACATTGGGCTTACGAGCGACGGCAGTATAGACAGTAAGTATATTTCAGCGTTGATTGCGCATATCCAGCGCAATAACATGAAAGAAGTCAAAGACGGGTGTGGATCAAAGGGAAAATAAGATGAGGTGAATGGTGAACGGCCTCTCGTTTGCAGGAAAGAGATGGAACAGTGAGGAGAGATACAGAGCAAAAGAGGAGACCACTCTTTGGCAAGAAAATTCTCTCTCTCTCTCTCTCTCTCTCTCTCTCTTTAACCGCTTATTTGGCTGGCTGGTGGCTTACAAGCAAAATGGGAACATGACTCATTTCCAATTTATGTATATGTTACATCAACTCCTGTGACAAGAAGGATGTTTTTTTTACTTCATAGTTCTTTGTAGACTAAGTTGTATGCATAATAGTCAGTCTATTAACTAGAGTAGAAATACTTTCACTCCACGTTTGGCGTATAATTCTCTACGTTTCTCGTATGCATTGCAGCATATTTTCCAGATCTCCAACCATCATGTGTTTTTACCCGTGATTGATGCCATTCGCAGCAAGAAATTTCATCATAACTACATAACGATGACTCATTTCACACCTTCGATTCCATTGTTTCTGTTTACATAAATCAAAGATTTCATGTTTTTTGGTTTCTTCCACCATAATGATGAACATGACTCATCATGACGAAAGGTTTTTTCTCTACTACCGTATGAAACATGTTATATAGCCGATAGTAGATTGTTTAAATCGCTTTATCAGACGAACTCAACAGACCAAAGCAATTTCAACTCAATTCTCGGCTACACTGACGAAATAATGGCTGTTACTGCACAGAGTATTTTCGATAATTTAAAAGCAGCTCATCCCGAAGATAATCTTGTGGTTTATAAATATACAAGACCAGGTGGAGCATCTAGCTATTTCGGTACTCAACTATTAAATATTGATTTAAATGACGACGAAGTGTTAACGGCATACAAACTGTCAGAATCTTCCGGACCGTGGATGAATGAAGCTGAAATAAAATCAAAAGCATTTCCATTTGTCTACGATACAAGAAGCGTAACAGATAATGGCAGAAGGCGCACTATTCTTAAAGTTAGCTTGAAAGTTGCATTCCCAAATCATTACGTAAATGTTTTTATATTCGGAAGCGGTTGGAGCCGAAACAATAGAAGTAAAGGTGCTGCTGCTTTTAAGAATGAATATGGGTCGGACGTTGATATTGTTTTAAGTTAAATGTTCGGCCAGGTTATACAATTCAAAATAATACCTGTGTGTTTCAGTTACACTTAATCTCGAATTTTATTTTACTTTTTTATGAAATACAGATGAGTTTTTACTCTTGATAATGTTCTTATCAATAGCAGCACTCTGTTAACACGCTGAAAATTTTCTCTCGTCAGGTGAATAGATCTGATTTTTACGTGTATTAATAATCTTTTACCTTAAAAATACATACGAATCAAAAGACTTGTTTATTGATCACATAATTCTGTATATTCATTCATTTTGATATAAATACGTCATAAGTTGCCCATCCATACTCTCACTTAAATACTCGCTTGAGATTTATAATTATTTCTGATGACCAGTTTTGTCGGATTAAAGTAGAACATATATGTGATTTACTTTTATGTTCTTCTCGCGTGTGATATTTGATTGAAAGATCAACAAGTGTTGTAAACCGATAATTGATGACTACCGATACGATCTTATTTGGTATTTCTTAGCAAGTTGTCTAACATTAACATCATGTGTCGTCGATTTCATTAAAGATCTGGTTGCATTTCTATTTGTTTGACAATATTGCATTCATTTTGATGAAAACATTTCTTATTTCATGTTATCAAAATAATGTTTTCTTCTATACAATTCTCACAGTAGGCGAGTTCGAATTATTCGAGATAACGATTGACAAAAATTCTCATTTAAAATTATTGTTAGGGCTTTATATTTACATTTGACAATAATATGGTTCGTTTCTTCTTTTGATAAAATATTGGGTGGAGCAGTTATTCTGTCTCTCTCGTCTGTTGTCATAGGCGAACTGTAATTTTGTATTGCCAATCGAGCATGTTGTCAAAGTCAACATTACGTTTATTATAAAAACACGATCATATAAAGTGGAAAGTTCCAACATCTTGTCTAAAGTATTTTTTTAGGGTGGGCGATATACTTTCCATTCGGGTCGTTACTTCCGTACCAATTCGTTTGTAAAATAGGTGACGGTAGCAATTTTTGTCATTAAAATCATTTCAGAGTTTATTCAATATTGGCTGGTAAATATTTCAGATTTGTTTTCGAGCTGAAACCGATGATGCGCATTGATTCAATTGTCACTACATTAATAATCGTCATACTCGTGATCGATGCTGTTGTGGGCGCATCACTCAATTCAACAAACAGCACTGTAGATTTATTGGATGACAGAGACATAGCTGTCAGTCAGTCTCTGAGAAATCTGTCGACAGCAAGTAGCGAGAATACATCGCCATCATATGTCATTTATATCGGTGGAGGTGCGGGTGGAATTGTCGGTTTCATTTGCCTGATTTGCTTGATTTACTGTTGCTGCTGCTGAGATAGAATTTTTTATCCTATTCAAGAACATTTGTTTTTTATATATCCACTTGAAAAAAAATTGCAAAGCGAATTCATCCTATAATAGCATTGCATTCTTCTCTTAAACTACAATCGAATACATGAACGTTCTACTGAGTGTAATTTGTTGTATGACGAATGAGTTCTAGAGGTATAGAATATTTATTGTGCTTTACAATAAAATGATGGCTGGTTAATTTATTATCCGTTGATACAGTTGCTCCAAGATTCCATCTGTGACAATTTTTCATTTTTTTTCATTTGAACAAAACATTCCCGTGACATATTTTTCTGTGCTATATGACGATACGATTTTATTTCTCTTATAAAAAGCATAGTTTTTATTTTAAATCATGTCGACTGGTTGACTTGTCATCTAATCGTAAGATGAAATTGCAATCGAAGAATGGTGACGTTTTGGCTATTGATGGAGGGATTCTTCGACGATCACAAGTACTTGAGAACTTTTTTGAAAGTAAGAGCAATCGTATATCACATTCATAATCACTCTGACTCAATTCGTCCTTCACGGTATACTTGTAGCATCTGGAGATGATGATACGATCCCATTGCCGAATGTCAGCTTATCTACTCTGAAAAAAGTAATTCTATTTGTGCAGCAAGCATCAGTGTTGTAGTAAAGCGTAGATATCAACTATAAACTCTTATTTATATATAGGTAATCGAATCGATGGAGTATCATACGAATAGTATTCCAGGATCTGTAGAAATTAATAATGACGATCGTATACAAAAGTTTTTGATTTAGTTTTGGTTTAAGTATACAAAGTCTATTGGATACGACATGCGAACTGATAGCTGGCTTGATTAAAAATAAATCACCGGAAGAAATTCGTCGTATGTTTCATGTCAAATCAAATGCGATATCGAACAAAGTTCGTTTCTTCGTAAATGCTTTTCTCACAAACACTCACAATGGTATTTTCATAGGAAACAGAAGTGTCGATTACAAACAGCTTCACATCATAAAAGCAAAACCGGAAGTGGATTATTACGTTAATACAGAATTTTTACTAAACGCTCACATTTTCAGTTGAAATCTATTTATCTAACAGATAACTACACAATAAAAGTACAATATTGACAAAATATGTATTCTTCGAAAAGCGAACATATTCAACTGGATTATATATGTATTTAAAAACTTAAGAGACAAACGAGTTGAATAGATACTGATAATGATGATTAGACACCATAGATTTCAATTTAAATCGTAGCAGGATCAAAATGATGCTTGTAATCATTCGAAGCCGTGATATAATCGACGAATTTCTCCTTTAATACACTATGAAATCGAAATGATGCAAACAGTAGCACATAAGAGAACACTTACCGGTTACTTCCATCGTCGAGTTTACCCCAATGAGATTCCCAATTGGCAGTCGACGGAGTCCATGAGTCGTCCGATGGATTAGTTTTCGAAGTAATCCAATGGTTATATTTATTCAAACGATTGAATATTCGTTCAGCTTGTTCGCGTGATATGAAATCTATATAAAATCATAGTAAAATAAGAGGAAGAGATGAGTAATGAGCATAGCAATACCAGATGGTGAATTATTCTGATCCAGAACGTAATTAAATCGATCGAGAAATGAAATACCATTTGGTGATATACCCACATGATGAGATAGCATCAAATATGCTTCGGCGAATTCTATTCATAGGGAAAAGATGACTTAAGTATAATTAACGCTAATTATTTCGTTTCTTATTCACCTTCGAATGATAATAATCCTAAAAGCGGATTAAATAAAGCAATAGTTTGAGAAAAGAAGAGAATTATTCCTTTACCTGTTCCATCGAAATCATATGTTTCGAAGACATAATCTGACAATCTGTTGAGTTCGTTTTCGCTAAACATCGGTGGTAAAGCGCTGGGAAGGCTGCTTGCTTGAGTATTGATGAACATTTTCTTGTACAAATGACGGAATTCTCTCTTGTCCATTTTATTGTCATTTCCAGTTGTTGTTGCAAATTCCTCATGAATCTTCTCAACTGTTGAGAGAGGAACGCCTATAGTTAAAGCAGTAAATTGAGTAGTAATTACGAAGAAAATGACGAATAGTTACCAGTTACATCACTGAACCGAACTAAATCCCACTCTGAGAATGGTTTCTTCGAGCTGCGACTACCCATTGGCACGATAAAAGTTGTATTCTAACGGCAACACGTGCTATTGTAGCACAAAGTGTTGTTCGTTTCTCTCGCTCTTTTTTTTCTTTCCTCCTTTCCGTTTTTTCCCAAGAGAGAGATGATTCAATGCAATTCATTGCTTCATTCTTAATTGAATCGGCCAGAATAGGAAAAAATGAACGACTTTTTCTTTATCGTTCTACCCTTTTACATGAACTTAAATATAGTTAAGAGAATAGAAGTAGAAAAAGAGCACAGGATGATTCTGCATACAATCACTGTAAAAGAAGACATTGTTGTGATAAGGATAAAATTGAAAAAAATGAAACAATGAAATACTAGTACAAAGAAGAGAAAGTGAAAAATGATCTATTGACACATATAACTTCGTTTATCTCGTTCATGCAACATAGAAAACAGAAAGATGGCGCAATGATCCAGTGGCTAAAGCTTATATATGAAATTAAATGCCACAATACCATTCTGGAATGTACGTTCTCACCGAAAAACGTTCACTTGTAAGCACTATTTCACTAATTCAGTATTGATGATTTTTAGATTCTCAAAATACTATTTAATTCGAAATTCTGGGTTAATAAATATTCGTCCTTGATGCTTTTCTCGTATACATAAATGAAATGGTACATGTTCACAAGTAGGGCCTGTACCATTATAACGACATCCACGAGTGGAATTGAGTTTATACAGAGCAGCACCACCAAACCCTGAACGAACTTCGATTAAACCACGTTCGATGGGAATTTGCTTTGTATGAACTCCGATAATTTGATTAACTAACGATTCAGAACAATAGTACTCTGGTGATTTGCTTAAATTCCATATTCGATGCCAAATATCATAATTCATTACTGAATCGGATAGAGTACGTAATGCCCATATATCATAATAGTGACCCTTGGTTGTTGCAATCATGACAGACCAGTCATTGTGAAGGTATTTAAAATTCGTCAGAAATGAAGAAGCTTGCATAGCAAACATATCAACATCGATCATGAAAATATAATCAGCTGACAAGGTATGCGCTTTGTCTAACAGCATATTACGACAATAGGCAAGACGCTCCGTACGCTCAGAAATTGACCTTGATAGTCGTCCATAGAAATAAACATGGACTCGGGACCACTGGCGAAGTTTTACAATGGTTTTGTCAGTTGAATCACTTTCGAGAATATGAATCGAAGAAGATGGATGGAAAAGATCGATGATCGGCTCGATATAGTTTCGATACGCTTCAATATGATTTTCAATGTTACGTGCACAAGAGAGAACAACTAAACGAAGTGAACGAAGTTGACGAAGAGAATCTTGATAGGACGAATTTGATATCTCTTGTGGTAGATTGGCTTGAGGATACTCACGTTCGAAAAACGAACGATTGTCAGATATAGTGTATGGTTGGCAAGTGAAGTAAACGAATGTTCTTGCTACTTTTAGTACAGAAACGATGCGTGAATAGTTCTTAGTGGCAAATAAGCTAATGACAACGAGACATGCGATCGCCAAGAGAATTAATACATATTTCAATATAATACATTTTGATTGACATCCGATAAGTCTTCGTCGTTTTCGATAATAACTAAAATTTGATTCTTGTACGAAATCTAAATCGATCATCTCCGATCGAGTCTGACACCAAACTTGAAAGACCTACGACTGTTTGGAGCACTTTGTTGATCGAAAAAAAATGTACTCGATAACGATTGCACGATTGACAGAAATCTATGACATTTCAAAACCTACGCAGAAAACGGAAATATTATACTCTGCTATTCTTTTCCAATCACTGAAGCGTGACGCTGCGTAAATATTACGTCAAACGCTCCAAGTTCACATGCTGAAAAACGTCAATTAATGAAAATGACTCTTTTTGCACACCGAAAAACAAAAAAGTAAACGTACTGCGTGAAACAACGCATTTCCAATTTCTGTGTGCACGACATTGATTGATTATGTTTGAGCTTATTCGCATCAAGATTTGTTCACGAAGAGATCGAAGTTGTCGAATGAATTCGGTGCGAAATAACTTCGAATTTAAGCAATGCACATAAAAGTTGATCTGTGGAAAGAAAATATGATTGAGATAGTGTTCATTTTTAGACTCTCCAAAGTCTTACTTCATAGTCCGAACATCGCAGCTAACTTGTAACGATGAAAACTTGGAACATGTTTGACCATAACTCGTGAATAAGCGTAAAGATAGGGCAATCATCTGAGCGATAGCAAGTGGCAACGTGATTAGAAGAAAAACTACAACAGCTGAAAGCATAAATACAAGCATTTGATTTTGCTCATATTTTCAATGCTGTATATCAAGGTTAACTCGATGAATGGGATTGATAGGTGTTACTGGTCGCTTACATTTACGTATAATGATAGTAACATCTAGCCTAGGAACAACCATGATTACCGCTGGTATCAATGGACTAATCTATATACCTAGAACAAACGCTATCCATTTTATTCACCACATAAGATAATCCGGACTACCATGTTTAATGGTTCATTGAAAATAGAAGAAAGAAAAATACTCCAAATTCATAAGACTTGGCGTACAATCGATTTTTCGAACTCTGAAGTCACTACAGGTAAGTGAAGATCAATGTCTATGATGAGAACTACAAATATCGTCAATAGAGTTCTTCCTCGGAGTGCACAGCGAAACTGATTTGAATGAAAATCGAGTCCGAATCCATTGACCGAGTAGAGCTAGTACCGAAATTCAATAAAATCAAATAAAAAAATAATAAAACAAACATGTTGAAGACCAATAGCGCAAGAAAGAAGCATCCAATTGAGCTATTTCTCAAAAGTCGACCGTGAAAAGGTGAATAAACTAAACAATATGTATATATCGAAATATTCACGTACACTTTATTCTTTACTTTTTCAATGTTTGTCATAAAAACTACGTTTAGAGTGTACATTATAAGAATTGTTAATAACACTCTTCGAAATTATCATAAAACTTAAAACTGCATGACCCGAAGTGTTACTTCTCCATTTCATTATTAAATAATGATGAAGATAAAGTAGTAGTCCGACGATAATAGACTTGATTCATAAAAAAAACATAGAAGAATCTTCTGTTTACTCTTTATTGTAGTTCAATACTATATGTGATCAATTTCATTCTATTTAAATAAAAATTTATGTCTAGAAAAATTGCTGCTTAGCATATTCATTACCCAGATAAAAGTACCTGTTAAATAATATATTTGACACTATCGTATAAAAGAAAATTTGACGATTACAAGATTAAGCAAAAATACGTGATTTATTGTCATTCAGCTCGATTATTATGTTTCTTCTATCGTTTCTAATATCTATTCAATTGCATAAACTTACGATTTAGTTAGTATACCAATCAAAATATCATTTAATTTGCATAAAAACAAAACAAAACCGAGCATGTTTTAAATATTTGTCGCAATAGAATATCTAGGTGTAATTATATTATTCATTAGAAGATAAGTTTCATTAGAATAAAAAGTAATAGAACTAATAATTTTCAACCCTTCCGGATTGTTGCTCACTCTTCATTATGTCTAATGACAAAAAGAAACGTGTTGAAATCAACCTAGGTATATATGTTCTGTTTGAAGCATCATTTCTGGTTAATGAATTTTTCCTTTGAGAGACTTCTCTAATTAAAAAGACTAGCCTAGGTACGTGTTCTGTCGCATTCATTCTACAACTGATACTTTGCAATTTCTTTTCTTATTATAATGAACATTTCATTCGTAAATTCAACGGAAACCATTGTCGGTTTCGAAACGCCATGGACAAGAAATATCAAATTCTTTCTTTTTGTGGCACTTGAACCGCCAGCACTGCTTCTGAACAGTGTTCTTATCTTCTATCTCGTTGCTGATCGAACACTTCGTGGAACTCTTCAATATCATGCCGTTTTAGCATTACTCATCGTCACTTTTCTCACCAACTCTATCGAAGTACCACGCATCATTCATTATCTGCACTTAGGCATTGTTTTACCACAAACCGATCTCAACTGTTTGATATGGCAATGTTGTGATTATCTCTTGTTCAGCTCTGTTAATGTTCTCATGTGTTGGACATCGATCGAACGATATCTCTTCATTTTTCATAGAAATCTCTTCACAACTGCCAGAGGTCGACTGTTATATCACTACATACCATTCGTGGTCATCATTGTCTATCTCGCTCTCTTCTACATTGGAGTTATTTTCATCTATCCATGTGATGCACAGTTCGATTTCAGTCAACCACTCTGTGGATTCCCATGTTACACTACACAAGCAGTCATCTCATTCTATGATCTGTTTGCTCACAGTTTCTGTCCGATGTTTGTGGATGTTTTACTTAACATAGTGCTGATCATTCGTGTGCTGTATCGAAAACGAGTTGGTCTCTTGCAACAACGCCACCACCATCACGCTAAAGAATGGCAACAAAATTGTAAAATGATAGTTCAACTACTGTTCATCACGTGTACATATTTGATGTTTCAAGTGCCTTTTGATGTGATAGTGATGCTGCTGGTGTTTGTTAGTTTACCGGAATGGATAATTCGTGTGCAAGCGCTGTATTTTTATTATTTTTTCTGGTTATTGACATTAGTTTTACCACTCGTGTGCATGATATGCTTGCCAGAAGTGATGAAGAAAATGAAGACTTCTTTATCACAAAGATTAAGGCGAGATAATACAATATCACCTATGAATCTAACTCGACGTTGACATTAATATTAGCTAATAAAAAATAAACCAGCTT
Source organism: Adineta ricciae (assembly GCA_905250025.1). Classification (NCBI taxonomy): domain Eukaryota; kingdom Metazoa; phylum Rotifera; class Eurotatoria; order Adinetida; family Adinetidae; genus Adineta; species Adineta ricciae. The sequence goes on from CAJNOJ010000124.1 coordinate 83,189, forward strand.
AAATACAGACGGTATATCGTAAAAGTCACTATTTGCATAGAAATGGTATCGTAATCGAATTTTTGCAAGAGATTGTTCTGTTGAAACATTTGTTTGATCTAAACTAACCTTATATTTATTTCCGACGTATCTAATACGTTTTTCTGACTTATATGTTCAATGTGTATCGTCTCCAATTGATACGGATATTAAATCTCGCTTTTCACTCTTAAATTCGCGGTACCATAATCTGGTCAGAAGACTGCCTACTCTCACAATAAGAGAGAAGATTTTTCTTTTATTAGCTTGCTATAGACAATTGACTATGATACGCGGAGAAGTAGTATAGAATAAATGAGAGGTTCTTTCCATTTTTCACGACTTCTTCACATGGGGCGATTATTAATCGTAAACAGGATTTTGAATCGTCCGCGTCTATCTGATAAAGCATCGAAAAATAAAATTAAATAATTCATACTGGGGAAAAATCTCAACTATTATATTTTTACCCATAATCGAATCTTTAAGTGACAGTATGTTGGAAAGAAGGAGAGTATATTATGACTCTTATCAAGCTTTTTTCTCTACCTATTGTGCAAATAAATACAGCAGTATACAAGAAAGCCGATAAAGCACTCAATCGTTGTGTAAAGCACAAGAGGGATTGCATGCGATAACCATATGGCTGTGAACAATAGTACAACTGATAGTAGGTTACAGATATCTGTAAATACTGGTATTTCAATCAAATTTATTTTGTATGTAGATCAAAAGGTACGAAAGGCTCTCCGACGACAGACAGAGAGCGATGAGCTAGTTCCGCTACCGAAACTTTCGGATGAATCAACTGACAGAAAGCAATTTAGTAATAGTTCGAACTATGAATTATTATCTAGCAAAACGCAGGAAAAGCCCGCTGTTTTCAATACTACAGTTGGAAATGTTATTCCAAATGATGATGTTAATCGACCAAAAGCCCAAAGTTTAACGAAAATGCAATCTCAATATATTGTTCAAGTATGTAATCTGAACAGAGCGATGTTTATTGATGGAGAAAAACCAAAACACAGCTTCGAAACAGTCATACAAATGAAAGATGATGTAAAGCTAAAAGCGCTTGATTTCGATATAATGAGCTTTGATGCACACGTTACATACACTGAACGAGCTAGTGCATACGTGGAAAATAAATTAACCGGTGCGGATTTAAGTTTATCTTGTCCATTCATTGCGGCACCCGTTGAGGGTGAGAAAAGCAAAAAGAATGCCTCTACAAGTCGAAAGAAGCAGGTTTACATAACGTGCACATGGGATTGTCCACGCATGCGAGTGAAAATCGATGAAGATCGTTTTGAACCAACACGCATATTTCTAAATGAAGTTGATCGAATATTAGGTTTGCCGATAGAAGAACAATATGGTCAGTTTGAGAAACTACATACTAAGTATGGACATAAAATTGCAACAGAAGTAGTGATTGGCGGACAGTTGTTCCATACGGATGTAAAAAACCAAGACAGTGTGGTCGACGTATCAAGTCATAAGAACAATCTGAAAGCAGCATTTAGTGCATCTATTACCAAAGTACCAATTACTGATGAATTAGGTATGACAGTTAAAGGTGGAATCGGAGGTGGCAAGCTGAGCGAAAACCGATCACACAATGAGAATGATATCCAAATGATGCATTTTACATTTAGAGCAACAGGTGGAGATACAGTTTTATGCCAAGAACCAGGAAAATGGATTGCAACTGTACCTGAATATCATAATTGGCGAGTAATTGCTATTGAAAAGCTTGAGCCTCTATATAAAGTCTTGGATGATGAACGGCAACGAAAAATCGAATTGGCATTACAGCACTATAATACAGTTAAATTAGCAAGCGAACGTTCTTTAAATGATTCTTGTGATATCGTCAAACTGGAAATCACTCTGATAGCTGACGATAGATTAGTGTTTAGACAAATATACCAGCTACTTTCCACAACCTTTCCACTGGTAGTTAGCCAAACGAATGAAATCCACACCGGGACTGATTTTTTGAAAGGTACAAAACTGTGTTATTATGGTACAGCACCTAGAATCTTGAGCTTTATTGAGACGATGGATGTATCTACGGATTGCCCTCGTATGATTTTGGATATCTTTTTACCGCATTGGAAAGATCTCAGTGATGCTACTATAGAACTAATTCATCGAACGCTCAAATTTGAAAACACAAAAATCGACACTAACATTCATATATCATCATACAAGCAAGTTTTAACAAAAAATAACGACACATTTTACATCGAATCTGAACTTCAAGATGAAAAAGCAATGCAGAATGTATGGAAACTACTCAAACAACTAGATACACTTACAACAATGATCAATGACCATACTATTGATTTTTTTCACGATCTGAACGTACTGGCTGTGGCACTGAAAACCAATACAACAGTTGAAACACTAAATTTGTCGAGTTGGATTTTGAGAGAAGAACAAGTGACTGCACTGGCTCAGTCAGTTGAAGTGAATAAAACCTTGAAAAATTTACAGATTTGTCTTGGTTGGCATAAAAATAACGAGCATTTATTAGCAATCACAAAAATGTTAAAAAACAATCGCACATTGACAGCTTTAGGCCTTCGGGTATGTTGTGAGAAACAAGTTTATGGTATTATGGAAGGTTTAAAACTGAATATAACCTTAAAACAACTGAGTTTCAAAATATTTTACACAAAAAATGTGATGCTTGAAAAGTTATGTGAATCGCTGAAAACTAATACATCACTAGAAAATTTGAGCTTTTACCGTTCTGGAATCGATGATTACACTATCAAGATACTGGTCCAATTTCTTAAAACGAATGGGACATTGAAACGTCTTACAATCAGAGTCAGCCGTATCACTGATATAGGAGTACAACTATTGTTTGATGCCTTAAAAATCAATGAAACGTTAGCAATACTTGATATCAGTCACAACAAAAGAATGATGAATTTCACGTTTACAATCCCGAGGGATGGCATTCAAATACTTTGTGAGCCCTGGCTACCGCCATCAAAGCGTCCAAATAAAAATAACCATATTGAAGAAATTCGTTTTTTTGCTGCATGTCATCGTTCTTCACATTGATTTGCATTGATATATTTTGGATTATTTCGTTGTAAATGTGGTTAAGAATACAGAAAACATACGACTATAAATATAATTGCTTTTTATTTTCAAGAGGAACCGACACTACTGAAAGAAAAATAATAAATTGATTCTATTAGAAAACGTGCATTACAGACCGATGAAAATCAAGGATTGGCTAGCGCATATACTTCACTAGCATTGAATGCACGCGAATAGATTCGAAATTCATCCATCAGTCCATGGTATTGCGCGGGCACGACGGCACCCGACGAACAAGAACAAAGAGTTGTATTACCACAATGTCCAACTATTACAGTAACAGGAGGCGAAAGTGTTGAATTTGACAATGTCGCAGTACTAATAGCTACAAGCGAACCATTGACATACAAACGAATACTACCATTGGATGAATATGTGTGTGCAATATGAATCCAGCTATTTGAGCTAATAACCGGTCCATGTATAGTCAAGATTTGTGTTGCATTCCATGATTGAGCAACAAGTGAACCCGACGAAGTGAAACCAAGGATTGGAATACACCGTATTGTTGCCGCAGTTGGCATATACATATGAACAAGTGTCCCGTTTTGTGTCGAATAAGGATAAATCCAAAACGCAAATGAATATGGCCAACCTGTAGTACCAAGTAATATAAGATTATTTATTTGTATGTACGATGCTGTTCCGTTGAAGACAATTGCATCGTCTACACGTCCAGCTGTGAAAGTCGTATCGATTCCAGTGCCATTAATCAAATTAGGTCCAGAATCGAGTAGATTCTGATTGATAAAAGAATAGTAAACAACAAGAGTAGCTGTGTCTAAGATTTCGCTGGCACTTTTGACTCGTGTCACTATTGAGAGCTGATCAATCAAGCCTCCATAGTACATGCTAAGGACTTTTGCTCCACCAATAATTAATGTAGTATTCGGTGTTCCTTGGAAAGGAGATACTGAACTGCAATTTGTATCAAGATATCCATTAACGTAGAGACTCATTGTGTTCGACGTATAATCGTAAATGAAGGCGAGATGTACCCAAGTACTACTTTTGACACTTCTCGAGCTTCCGCAATCCGAGTAGTACAATGTGAGCATCGGTTTACCACTACGAAGCAGTGCTTGCAAACACCTATAATTAGGTGATGTTGTTTGACATATGACCACAAATGGATAATCATTAGTAGACATTCCCGATGTTGGATTAGCCCACAGATCTATGGTGAAACTTCGATTACGAAGGTTAACATAAGGAGTCGATACCATCACGTAAGATGTTGCTGAGTAAGTCAGAGACAAAGCTGCTCCATAACCAGTAATACCAAGGGCAGAATATGTTATGCTGCTGAAATTAGTAGTGTACACATTGCTCAGATCTTTGGCACTATTATCAAAAGGCCAAAAAATTGAAATTACAGGCACTGAACTTGCAGTGGTAGCTAAAAATATTCAAAGTGAAACACGAGCAGTTGTGCAAATTTATTCAAATAGAAAAACTTGCCAGCATTATACAAATTGGTAGTAGCCGGTTTTATTGTTGTTGTTGTCGCAGCAGCATTTGTTAGAACAGTAGTTAACCGTGTTTGTGTTGTTGAGTAGTTAGTATTCACGCTTGTGACAGGCGGTAATTGGCGAAAATAGAATGTGCTATTCAAATCATTTTGTACACTATAAATGAATGAAGACGAATAATTTGTGAATAGTGCACATGTATCATTTTGAGAGTTATAGTTGAAACCTTGAATATTCTGGCTCGATGTTACTAAGATACAGATACATGTGTAATACGTTGTATTTATTATTGTTCCAGATGGTACTACACGAACATTTTTGATAACGCCTACTTGTACGCTATTTGCTGTAGACGCAAACAAAACAAGTAGAAACGGGAGTAGACCTTCGATATACATTTGAATTTAAGAATGATGAGAACTAGTTTTTTGAAACTTAATTATCAACTTCATTTCTCTGTTGAGTATTTGTCTGCCCAGAAAAAAAATTAATTGAATTCTTTATCACACCCTTCATTCTCGATTTCTCGAGCATATTCAATGCGCACTTTTACGTATTTACATAATAACTATAGGAAAACAAAGCAGTGTGTTCGGATGTTTGCACAAAAATTCTTGAAAACTAGAACGTTTTGTCATTGAACTTTTTCTGCGTATATTCAAGTGATTTGGCCTTCATAGAATAAAACTATGAAATGGAAGGTGTTCATGGACTCCAAGGCGTTGCAGATTTGTTTTGTCAGCGAGTCTGAGAACATATCATCGCGGATACGTATATAAAAAAACGTTTATCCCGTTTATTTCTCACTCCTAGTGATTGCGAAATTTCTACCACTATGCGTGTGTCATAAAAAGGAAAATGAATGTTTGCCTGGTATTATGTAATTACCATCATTTATATGCTAACAAAGTTACTTATTTTCGTATGTATTCTTCAACTTCAAACAAGTAGGATAATAAAGATAAGTAGTAAGAAAATGCCAGATATTGAATATGATGGTTTTGAATTTTATTCCAGTCAAGATCCGTTTGAACTCGAGTATGTAATTGAACAGTTTGAGTTTCGGCGATGTTGGAAATCGAAAACGAAAGGAAGAAAATCTTCTTTTTCAATTTCATCGAAAACCGCTCGGTCTCAATCGATATCTATCAAATTCCACTCAGTTAATTGTACAAAGAAGCCATCTGGAAATAAAACAAGAAACCAAAAATCTCGTATACGAAATTCAAATAGATTTGGATGTGATCAACAATTACAAGCTAAAACAAAATCCAATTCGACGACATTAACCGAAGAATCTAAACAAACTTTTTCCATTTTTCGTCGTCGATTCTATCAAAAATATCGTGATGCCATCAAAGCTTCCCTCAAAAACAATTCTGATATCAAAATAACCGACATTCGCCTCGCGCACGTGAATAAATCAGTTCAAGATGATTTTATGAAAACATTGGCAAAACAATCCTCACATCACCCACAATTAGTTTATCATGGCACAAAATCAAATAATATCGAAGGCATTCTACAATATGGATTCTTAATTCCAGAAGTGCCACATCCAACCAATGCAGATGCACCTATAATTCAAATGATAAATGGCGCAGTTCATGGCACAGGAGTCTATTGCAGTTATACTGCTGATTACTCTTTGTATTACTCGGACGATATTAATACTCTATTGGCATGCGCCGCTATACCACATCAACACACGAATGGGCGTATTCACCGTCGTCATGGAAACATTTTAGTTTTATCGAATGTATCACAAATTGTACCATTATTCTTAGTGGATTTTGAGTTTCAAAACCGATCTCAGATGAACTATCCTTACTTTAAACAACATCAACTCGATGAACATGACGAAAGAAAACGACGAACTGTTTGTTTGAGAAAGTATTTCCAAAAAATTTTAAATTATCTGAATGATCAATCACGGAGTCAAAGTCGATATCAACTACGAATAGTTGATTTCCATGAGTAGCACACATCTGTTTTTTATTATTCAGTTTCTAATAAACATGTCACCATCATTCTCGTATACAAATCAGTTCGTGTTTATATAATTTCCAATCTATAGTTTGACATTCTTCTGAACAATAGCGTGCTCGTTTACAATCACCACAACGGTATGATGCATTCGCTTGTCCACAACATCGACACATATTAACTACATATTCATCTTCACTTTGCATCATAATTGATGCATATTCATCCACGCGAATGATGGGTTTCTTATCACTCGCACCTATTCGTAGATATGGGTTAATAATATTCATTTTACTTCCAATTCGAAATACTTTTTTAATTAGATATTCTCCTTGATCTTCAGGAAAGCCATAAATGCAGATTTTTTTGCAATCGCGATGCTCATCTTCTGTCACCAAGTGAATTGACGGTGCCCATCCATATGCTTCTCCAATAACAGTTACCGACAATACATATCGTTCGTAGACATGATCCTCTGTTTGATTCATTTCGCGAAATGTAATCGGCATTAACCCAATCAATGATTTAGCTGTTCGTTGAGAAAACCGGCCTCCCTGTGTGACATTTCCCGAAGCAATAACGTTTTTGCTTTTCGATTGTAACAAATGATTTTGCCATCGACGCTGTTCAACTATAATTTCAATACGAGCCGGATTTTCTAGTCGTGTTTCGTTTTCAGCACGATGATTGGACAGCTTTGTTTTGATTGTAGAAAACAATTCAAGCTGACATTTGACGAGATCTTTAATACTTGGATCATAAGGTAAAAAGCATGGTAATTGCAGTTTTTCTGCTTCTTCACCTTGCTCGTACATTTCCGTAGCTTTTTCTAAATTTAGACTATGTTCTACCTCGATATAGCACATAGCCATGGCATAATAAGCATCAGGGACTTTTCGATGATCCTGTGGTGCAATTGCAAGAAATGTGCGATATGCTTGGATTGCTTCGTCCATATCGTTTCGTAACAAACGTAATGCACCAGCTCTATCGTACAGTAAACCACAATGATGTGGATCTATTTCCAACCCAAGATTAGCATTATACAACGCTTTGTCATATTCTCTTAAAAAACCATGTTTTGCGGCGCTTAATTCAAAAAAATAAAATGATTTCGGATACTTTTGTTTGCATGGACCAAGAAAGGTATTAACTAGTGTATGCGCATCCGAATGTATACTTCCATAACATGTTCGGGCATCTTCGTCAAGTTGTGAGACAGACGAACCACATCGGCGAAGAACGCGGTCTACAAGATCTACAACCTTATCACGTATATCTAAGCTTGGATACGAGGCAGCAACTATATACTCAAGACGATAAGACTGTGCAAGGTTGTGTATAATCGAATTCTCTTCATCTTCTGTGAATGAATTCTTCTCCGTAAATGGATAGATTGCTTCTATAAAATGTTCCTGAGCATCGCACATGATTTTTGCTGTTTTCGAACCACGATTAGCATGTTCTAATAAGGTGCGGTATTCGTAGAGAGTTGATTCATCCGATGCTGTCGAGGAGGATGTAGTGTTCTTTATTGAACTGAACAGTTCGAATATCTTATCCTTTATCTGCAACATATCTGGCGAAAGTTGATTGTAGATACTTTGTTTCGCTTCTAAGTCTGCTTCAAATCCATGATCGGCTTGAGCAACGATGTGACCTGCATCACGGGCTCGATTGTACCATATCTTTGCCCTTTCAAATTTAGCTCTGCGGCTAAACAAAATTGCTAAATTATACATAGCATTGGAATCACCTTGTTGAGCGGCCTGCTCATATATATGTTCAGCTTTGTCGAGATCCAATATGACACCACTGCCATTTTCATACAATGAAGCTAA
>CAJNOJ010000124.1:91722-287101 GCA_905250025.1 Adineta ricciae
CTTTCTAACCCTCCATCGAAATACCCGGGACCCCGGGACCACTGACGAAGGTTTACAATGGTTTGATCAGTTGAATCACTTTCGAGAATATGAATCGAAGAAGATGGATGGAAAAGATCGATGATCGGCTCGATATAGTTTCGATACGTTTCAATATGGTTTTCAATGTTACGTGCACAAGAGAGAACTACTAAACGAAATGAACGAAGTTGACGAAGAGAATCTTGATAGGACGAATTTGATATTTCTTGTGGTAGATTGGCTTGAGGATAATCACGTTCGAAAAACGAACGATTTTCAGATATAGTGTATGGTTCGCAAGTGAAGTAAACGAATGTTCTTGCTACTTTTAGTGCAGAAACGATGCGTGAATAGTTCTTAGTGGCAAATAAGCTAATGACAACGAGACATGCGATCATCAAGAGAATTAATAAATATTTGAATATAAGACATTTTGATTGACATCCGATAAGTCTTCGTCGTTTTTGATAATAACTAAAATTTAATTCTTGGACGAAATCCACATCGTTCATCTCAGATCGATTCTTACACCAAACTTGAAAGACCTACGTCGACTATTTGCAGCACTTTGTTGATCGAAAAAAATGTACTCGATAACGATTGCGCGATTGACAGAAATCTACGACATTTCAAAACCTACGCAGAAACCGAAAATATTACACTCTGCTATTCTTTTCCAATTACTGAGCTGTGACGCTGCGCACATATTGCGTCATACACTACAGGTTTCCATGCTGAAAAACGTCAATTAATGAAAATGACTCTTTTTACACATCGAAAAACAAAAAAGTAAACGCATTTTGCATGACACAACGCATTTTCAATTTCTATGTCACAACATTCATAGATTATGTTTGGGCTTATTCGCATCAGGAGTTTTTTTCACGACGCGATCGAAGTTGTCGAATGAATTCGGTGCGAAATAACTTCGAATTTAAGCAATGCACATAAAAGTTTATCTGTGGAAAGGAAATATGTTTGAGATAGTGTTCATTTTTAGACTCTCAAAAGTCTTATAGGTGCTACTGTTCGCTTACATTTACATATAATGATAGTAATATCTAGCTTAGCAACAATGATGATTACAGCTGGTATTAATGGACTAATCTATGCGTAGAACAAACGCAATCGATTTTATTTACCGCATGAGATAATCCGGACTAGCATGTTTAACGGTTCATTGAAAATAGAAGAAAGAAAAATACTCCACATTCATAAGACTTGGCGTACAAGTGATTTTTCGAACTCCGATGAAGTCACCAGAGGTAAGTGAAGATCAATGTCTGTGATGAGAACTATAAACATCGCCAATAGAGTCTTCCTTAGAGTGCACAGCGAAACTGATTTGACTGGAAATCGAGTCCGAATCCATCGATAGCGCGAGGCTAGCACCGAAATTCAACTGAATCAAAAACAAAAATAAATAAAACGAGCATGTTGATGGCGAATAGAGCAATGACGAAGCATCCGATTGAGCTATTTCTTAAATGTCGACTGTGAAAAGGTGAATAAACTAAACAATATGTATATGTCGAAACACTCACGCACACTTAATTTTTTATTTTCTCAATGTGTGTCATAAAAACTACGTTTAGAGTGTACATTATAAGAATTGTTAATAAAACTTTTCGAAATTATCATAAAACTTAAAACTGCATGACCTGCAGTGTTACTTCTTCATTTCATTATTAAATAATGATGAAGATAAAGTAGTAGTCCTACTATAATGAACTTGATTCATAAAAAAATAGAAGAATCTTCTGTTTACTCTCTATTGTAGTTCAATTCCATATGAGATCAATTTCATTCTATTTAAATAAAAATTTATATCTAGAAAAATTGCTGCTTAGCATATTCATTAACCAGATAAAAGTACCTGTTAAATAATATATTTGACACTAAGGTATAAAAGAAACTTTAACGATCACAAGATTAAGCAGAAGTACGTGATTTATTGGTATTCAGCTCGATTATTATGTTTCTTCTATCGTTTCTAATATCTATTCAATTGCATAAACTTACGATTTAGTTAGTATACCAATCAAAATATCATTTGCTTTGTATAAAACAAAACCGAGCATGTTTTAAATATTTGTCGCAATACAAGATCTATGTGTAATTATATTATTCATTAGTAGATAAATTTCATTAGAGTAAAACGTAATGGAACTAATAATTTTCAACCATTCCGGAGTGTCGCTCACTCTTCATTATGTCTAATGACAGAGAGAAACGCGTTAAAATCAACCTAGATATATATGTTCTGTTTGACGCATCATTTCGGATTAATTAACTTTTCCTTTGAGAGACTTCTCTAATTAAAAAGACTATAGCCTAGGTACGTGTTCTGTCGCATTCATTATACAACTGATACTTTGCAATCTCTTTTCTTATTAAAATGAACATTTCATTCGTAAATTCAACGGAAACCATTGTCGGTTTCGAAACGCCATGGACAAGAAATATCAAATTCTTTGTTTTTGTGGCACTTGAACCGCCAGCACTGCTTATGAACAGTCTTCTTATCTTCTATCTCGTTGCTGATCGAACACTTCGTGGCACTCTTCAATATCATGCCGTTTTAGCATTACTCATCGTCACTTTTCTCACCAACTCTATCGAAGTACCACGCATCATTCATTATCTGCACTTAGGCATTGTTTTACCACAAACCGATCTCAACTGTTTGATATGGCAATGTTGTGATTATCTCTTGTTCAGCTCTGTCAATGTTCTCATGTGTTGGACATCGATCGAACGATATCTCTTCATTTTTNAACCATATGGCTGTAAACAATAGTACAACTGATAGTAGGTTACAGATATCTGTAAATACTGGTATTTCAATCAAATTTATTTTGTATGTAGATCAAAAGGTACGAAAGGCTCTTCGACGACAGACAGAGAGCGATGAGCTAGTTCCGCTACGAAAACTTTCGGATGAATCAACTGAAAGAAAGCAATTTAGTAATAGTTCGAACTATGAATTATTATCTAGCAAAACGCAGGAAAAGCCCGCTGTTTTCAGTACTACAGTTGGAAATGTTATTCCAAATGATGATGTTAATCGACCAAAAGCCCAAAGTTTAACGAAAATGCAATCTCAATATATTGTTCAAGTATGTAATCTGAACAGAGCGATGTTTATCGATGGAGAAAAACCAAAACACAGCTTCGAAACAGTCATACAAATGAAAGATGATGTAAAGCTAAAAGCGCTTGATTTCGATATAATGAGCTTCGATGCACACGTTACATACACTGAACGAGCTAGTGCATACGTGGAAAATAAATTAACCGGTGCGGATTTAAGTTTATCTTGTCCATTCATTGCGGTACCCGTTGAGGGCGAGAAAAGTGAAAAGAATGCCTCTACAAGTCGAAAGAAGCAGATTTACATAACGTGCACATGGGATTGTCCACGCATGCGAGTGAAAATCGATGAAGACCGTTTTGAACCAACACGAATATTTCTAAATGAAGTGGATCGAATATTAGGTTTGCCGATAGAAGAACAATATGGTCAATTTGAGAAACTACATACTAAGTATGGACATAAAATTGCAACAGAAGTAGTGATTGGCGGACAGTTGTTCCATACGGATGTAAAGAACCAAGACAGTGTCGTCGACGTATCAACTCATAAGAAAAATCTGAAAGCAGCATTTAGTGCATCTATTACCAAAGTACCAATTACTGATGAATTAGGTATGACAGTTAAAGGTGGAATCGGAGGTGGCAAACTGAGCGAAAACCGATCACATAATGAGAATGATATCCAAATGATGCATTTTACATTTAGAGCAACAGGTGGCGATACAGTTTTATGCCAAGAACCAGGAAAATGGATTGCAACTGTACCTGAATATCATAATTGGCGAGTAATTGCAATTGAAAAGCTTGAGCCTCTATATAAAATGTTGGATGATGAACGGCAACGAAAAATCGAATCGGCATTACAGCACCATAATACAGTTAAATTAGCAAGCGAACGTTCTTTAAATGATTCTTCCGATATCGTCAAACTGGAAATCACTCTGATAGCTGACGATAGATTAGTGTTTAGACAAATATACCAGCTACTTTCCACAACCTTTCCACTGGTAGTTAGCCAAACGAATGAAATCCACATCGGGACTGATTTTTTGAAAGGTACAAAACTGTGTTATTATGGTACAGCACCTAGAATCTTGAGCTTTATTGAGATGATGGATGTATCTATGGATTGCCCTCGTATGATTTTGGATATCTTTTTCCCGCATTGGAGAGATCTCACTGATGATACTATAGAACTAATTCATCGAACGCTCAAATTTAAAAACACCAAAATCGACACTAACATTCATATATCATCATACAAGCAAGTTTTAACAAAAACTAACACCGCATTTTACATCGAATCTGAACTTCAAGATGAAAAAGCGATGCAGAATGTATGGAAACTACTCAAACAACTGGATACACTTACAACAATGATCAATGACCATACTATTGATTTTTTTTACGATCTGAACGTACTGGCTGTGGCACTGAAAACCAATACAACAGTTCAAACACTAAATTTGTCGAGTTGGATTTTGAGAGAAGAACAAGTGACTGCACTGGCTCAGTCAGTTGAAGTGAATAAAACCTTGAAAAATTTACAGATTTGTCTCGGTTGGCATAATAACACCGAGCATTTATTAGCAATGACAAAAATGTTAAAAAACAATCGCACATTGACAGCTTTAGGCCTTCGGGTATGTTGTGAGAAGCAAGTTTATGGTATTATAGAAGGTTTAAAACTGAATATGACCTTAAAACAGCTGAGTTTCAAAATATTTTACACAAAAAATGCGATGTTTCAAAAGTTATGTGAATCGCTGGAAAGTAATACATCACTAGAACATTTGAGCTTTTGCCGTTCTGGAATCGATGATGACACTGTCAAGATACTGGTCCAGTTTCTTAAAACGGATAGGACATTGAAACGTCTTACAATCAGAGTCAGCCGTATCACTGATAGAGGAGTACAACTATTGTTTGATGCCTTAAAAATCAATGAAACATTAGCAATACTCGATATCAGTCACAACAAAAAAATGATGAATTTCAAGTTTACAACCCCGAGGGATGGCATTCAAATACTTTGTGAGCCCTGGCTACCGCCATCAAAGCGTCCAAATAAAAATAACCATGTTGAAGAAATTCGTTTTTTTGCCGCATGTCATCGTTCTTCACAATGATTTGCATTGATATATTTTGAATTATTTCGTTGTAAACGTGATTAAGAATACAGAAAACAAACGACTATAAATAGAAGTGTCTTTTATTTTCAAGAGGGACCGATACTACTGGAAGGAAAATAATAAATTGATCCTGTCAGAAAACGAGCATTACAGGTCGATGAAAATCAAGGATTGGCTAGCGCATATACTTCACTAGCATTGCATGCACGCGAATAGATTCGAAATTCATCCATCAATCCACGGTATTGCCCGGGCACGACGGCACCCGACGAACAAGAACAAAGAGTTGTATTACCACAATGTCCAACTATTACAGTAACAGGAGGCGAAAGTGTTGAATTTGGCGATGTCGCAGTACTAATAGCTACAAGCGAACCATTGACGTACAAACGAATACTACCATTTGATGAATATGTGTGTGCAATATGAATCCAGCTATTTGAGCTAATAACCGGTCCATGTATAGTCAAGATTTGCGTTGCATTCCATGATTGAGCAACAAGTGAACCCGACGAAGTGAAACCAAGGATTGGAATACACTGTATTGTTGCCGCAGTTGGCATATACATATGAATAAGTGTCCCGTTTTGTGTCGAATAAGGATAAATCCAAAATGCAAATGAATATGGCCAACCTGTAGTACCAAGTAGTATAAGATTATTTATTTGTATGTACGATGCTGTCCCGTTGAAGACAATTGCATCGTCTACACGTCCAGCTGTGAAAGTCGTATTGATTCCAGTGCCATTAATCAAATTAGGTCCAGAATCGAGTAGGTTCTGATTGATAAAAGAATAGTAGACAACAAGAGTAGCTGTGTCTAAGATTTCGCTGGCACTTTTGACTCGTGTCACTACTGAGAGCTGATCAATCAAGCCTTCATAGTACATCTTAAGGACTTTTGCTCCACCTATAATTAATGTGGTATTCGGTGTTCCTTGGAAAGGAGATACTGAACTGCAATTTGTATCAAGATATCCATTAACGTAGAGACTCATTGTGTTCGACGCGTAATCGTAAATGAAGGCGAGATGTATCCAAGTACTACTTTTGACACTTCTTGAGCTTTCGCAATCCGAGTAGTACAATGTGAGCATCGGTTTACCACTACGAAGCAGTGCTTGCAAACACCTATAATTAGGTGATGTTGTTTGACATATGACCACAAATGGATAATCATTAGCAGACATTCCCGATGCTGGATTAGCCCATAGATCTATGGTGAAACTTCGATTACGAAGGTTAACATAAGGAGTCGATACCATCACGTAAGATGTTGCTGAGTAAGTCAGAGACAAAGCTGCTCCATAACCAGTGATGCCAAGGGCAGAATATGTTATGCCGCTGAAATTAGTAGCGTACACATTGTTCAGATCTTTGGCACTATTATCAAAAGGCCAAAAGATTGAAATTACAGGCAGTGAACTTGCAGTGGTAGCTAAAAATATTTAAAGTGAAACACGCGAGCAGTTGTGCACGTTTATTCACATAAAAAAACTTGCCAGCATTAAACAACTTGGTAGTAGTCGTTTTTATTGTTGTTGCCGCAGCATTTGTTAGAACAGTAGTTAACTGTGTTTGTATTGTTGAGTAGTTAGTATTCATGCTTATGACAGGCGGTAATTGGCGAAAATAGAATGTGCTATCCGAATCATTTTGTAGAATATAAATGAATGAAGACGAATAATTTGTGAAAAGTGCACATGTATCATTTTGAGAGTTATAGTTGAAACCTTGAATATTCTGGCTCGATGTTACTAAGATACAGAGACATGTGTGATACGTTGTATTTATTATCGTTCCAGATGGTACTAGACGAACATTTTTGATAACACCTACTTGTACGCTATTCGCTGTATAAGCAGACAAAACAAGTAGAAACGGAAGTAGACCTTCGGTATACATTTGAATTTAAGAATGATGAGAACTGGTTATTTGAAACGTAATTGTCAACTTCATTTCTCTGTAGAGTATTTGTCTTCCCAGAAAAAAATTAATTGAATTCTTTATCACACCCTTCATTCTCGATTTCTCGAGCATATTCAATGCGCACTTTTACGTATTTACATAATAAATATAGTGAAACGAAGCAGTGTGTCCCGATGTTTGCACAAAAGTTCTTGAAAGCTAAAACGTTTTGTCATTCAACTTTTCCTGCGTATATTCAAGTGATTTGACCTATATAATAAAACTACGAAATGGAAGGTGTTCATGGACTCCAAGGCGTTGCAGATTTGTTTTGCCAGCGAGTTTGAGAACATGTCATCGCGGATATGTATATAAAAAACGTTTGCCACGTTTATTTCTCACTCCTAGTCATTGCGAAATTTCGACCACTACGCGTGTCATAAAAAGGAAAATGAATGTTTGACTGGTATTACGTAATTACCGTCACTTATATACTAACAAAGTTACTTATTTTTTGTATGTCTTCTTCAACTTCAAACAAGTAGGATAATAAAGATAAGTAGTAAGAAAATGTCAGATATTGAATATGATGGTTTTGAATTTTATTCAAGTCAAGATCCGTTTGAGCTCGAGTATGAAATTGAACAGATTGAGTTTCGGCGATGTTGGAAATCGAAAATGAAAGGAAGAAAATCTTCCTTTTCAATTTCACCGAAAACCGCTCGATCTCAGTCAATATCTATCAAATTCCACTCAGTTAATTGTACAAAGAAGCCTTCTGGAAACAAAGCCAGAAACCAAAAATCTCGTGTGCGAAATTCAAATGGATTTGGATGTGATCAACAATTACAAGCTAAAACGAAATCCGATTCGACGACATTAACCGAAGAATCTAAACAGACTTTCTCCATTTTTCGTCGTCGATTCTATCAAAAACATCGTGATGCAATCAAATCATCCCTCAAAAACAATTCTAATATCAAAATAACCGACATTCGCCTCGCGCATGTGAATAAATCAGTTCAAGATGATTTTATGGGAACACTGGCAAAAGAATCCTCATATCACCCGCAATTAGTTTATCATGGCACAAAATCAAATAATATAGTAGGCATTCTACAATATGGATTCTTAATTCCAGAAGTACCACATCCAACCAATGCAGAAGCACCTATAATTAAAATGATAAATGGCGCAGTTCACGGCACAGGAGTCTATTGCAGTTACACTGCTGATTACTCTTTGTATTACTCGAGCGATATTAATACTCTATTGGCATGCGCCGCTATACCACATCAGGACATGAATGGGCGTATTCGCCATCGTCATGGAAACATTTTAGTTTTACCAAACGTATTACGAATTGTACCGTTATTCTTAGTGGATTTCGAGTATCAAAATCGATCCCAGATGAACTATCCTTGCTTTAAACAACATCAACTCGATGAACATGACGAAAGAAAACGACGAACTGTTTGTTTGAGAAAGTATTTCCAAAAAACTTTAAATTATCTGAATGATCAATCACGAAGTCAAAGTCGATATCAACTACGAATAGTTGATTTTCATGAGTAGCACACATCTGTTTTTTATTATTCAGCTTCTAATAAACATGTCACCATCATTCTCGTATACAAATCAGTTTGTGTTCATATAATTCCCAATCTATACGTTGACATTCTTTTGAACAATAGCGTGCTCGTTTACATTTGCCGCAATTGTGTGATGCATTCGCTTGTCCACAACATCGACACATATTAACTACATATCCATCTTCACTTTGCATCATAATTGATGCATATTCATCCACACGAATTATGGGCTTCTTATCACTCGCACCTATTCGTAGATATGGGTTGAGAATATTCATTTTACTTCCAATTCGAAATACTTTTTTAATCAAATATTCTCCTTGATCTTCAGGAAAGCCGTAAATGCAGATTTTCTTGCAATCGCGATGCTCATCTTCTGTCACCAAGTGAATTGACGGTGCCCATCCATATGCTTCTCCAATAACAGTTACCGACAATACATATCGTTGGTAGACATGATCCTCTGTTTGATTCATTTCTCGAAATGTAATCGGCATTAACCCAATCAATGAACTAGCTGTTCGTTGAGAAAACCGGCCTCCCTGTGTGATATTTCCCGAAGCAATAACGTCTTTGCCTTTCGATTGTAACAAATGATTTTGCCATCGACGCTGTTCAACTATAATTTCAATACGACCTGGATTTTCCAATCGTGCTTCGTTTTCAGCACGATGATTGGGCAGCTTTGTTTTGATTGTAGAAAACAATTCAAGCTGATGTTTGACGAGATCTTTAATACTTGGATCATAAGGTAAAAAGCATGGTAATTGCAGTTTCTCTGCTTCTTCACCTTTTTTGTACATTTCCGTAGCTTTTTCTAGATTTAGACTATGTTCTACCTCGATATAGCACATAGCCATGGCATAATAAGCATCAGGGACTTTTCGATGATCCTGTGGTGCAGTCGCAAGAAATGTGCGATATGCTTGGATTGCTTCGTCCATATCGTTGCGTAGTAGACGTAATGCACCAGCTCTATCATACAGTAAACCACAATGATGTGGATCTATTTCCAACCCAAGATTAGCATTATACAATGCATTGTCATATTCTCTTAAAGAACCATGTTTTGCGGCGCTTAATTCAAAAAAATAAAATGATTTCGGATACTTTTGTTTGCATGGACCAAGAAATGTATTAACTAATGTATGCGCATCCGAATGTATACTTCCATAACATGTTCGAGCATCTTCGTCAAGTTGTGAGACAGACGAACCACATCGGCGAAGAACGCGGTCTACAAGATCTACAACCTTATCATGTATATCTAAACTTGGATACGAGGCAGCAACTATATACTCAAGACGATAAGACTGTGCAAGGTTGTGTATAATAAAATTCTCTTCGTCTTCTGTGAATGAATTCTTCACCATAAATGGATAGATTGCGTCTATAAAATGTTCCTGAGCATCACACATGATTCTTGCTGTTTTCGAACCACGATTAGCATGTTTTAATAAGGTATGGTATTCGTAGGGATTTGATTCATCCGATTCTGTCGAGGAGGATGTAGTGTTCTTTATTGAACTGAACAGTTCGAATATCTTATCCGTTATCTGCAACATATCTGGCGAAATTTGATTGTAGATACTTTGTTTTGCTTCTAAGTCTGCTTCAAATCCACGATCGGCTTGAGCAACGATGTGGCCTGCATCACGCGCTCGGTTGTACCATATCTTTGCCCTTTCAAATTTAACTCTGCGGGTAAACAAAATTGCTAAATTATACATAGCATTGGAATCACCTTGTTGAGCGGCCTGCTCATATATATGTTCAGCTTTGTCGAGATCCAATATGACACCACTGCCATTTTCATACAATGAAGCTAAATTATTACCGGATTGAACATGCCCATGGTCGAAGGCACGTTTAAACCAACATGATCCAACTGCTTGGTTCTTACTAACGACAATGCCTTCAACATATCGAAGACCTAAAGCGTGTTCAGCTTCTGCTACTCCATTATTCCGGACGTTGTATAGCTCTGATAGATATGGCGGTTTTGCAGCTGCTTGTTCATAAAGATTTTGGGCGAGCGTATGATCTTTCTTTACACCTAGGCCGCGATCCGTTAACCGCGCTAAGTTGTACATCCCCTCAGGATTGCCTTGACCTGCTGCTTTTGCGAAATAGCGAGCGGCTTGTTCATAATTTTGTTTAACATCATCATCTCCGTGCTCGTATCTGTATCCGTTTTCGACGTCAGATAAGGACGGATTCTTCTTTTGAAATAACCTGTAAGCATTGTGTACTTCTTCCGGATTCAAACCAAGTTTTTGTTGTTTTTCACGTAGTTGGTCGAATATTGATTTCGGTCTGTAGTCAGCATCGAGATGTGCTTGCCGTTGTTGTTGATCCAGTGTAAAACGACTTTCATTCAAAGCTTTTTTTACGTCGTCATTTGTAGGTTCAAGAGCCGATGCTCGTTCAAATGAATTGATCGCTCTTTCCTGTTCATTCAGAGCGACATAAACTTTTCCCACACGAAAATGTCCTTTCCACCACGAAGGCCACAAGCTTCGAGCTTTTTTCGCATCTTGTAATGCACGATACCGTTCATCTGTCGGACCATCAATGTCATATCTTTTAGTACTACCTGCCTGTTGATCATACAATCCGAGACGACTCCCAGCCATGTTAGAAAAGAAGCAAGCACGATCACGAGTGGCAACAGCAGGTAAGACTATCGCTTTCGTAAAGTAGGTAATTGCTTCAGAAAATTGGCCATTCTTATGAGCTTGAGTGCCTAGAGAATTCAAACGCTTCGCTTCTTCGACATTGATTTCATTAATGTCTTCCGTTGGTGGTTCGAAAATGCTATCATCTTTAAGTTTATCTAATTCAGTATCGTCACCGCCAAATGCAACTAGAATTCTTGTTAAATCAGTCCACATTTGGTTGAATTCAGTATCAGAGAACGACTTTGATGCACGATGTGCCGCTTCATTTCGAATGTCTTTCAATTGTGTCAAAATTTGATTTTCCTGATCGCGTTGTTGAATTTCATTTGGACTCAATGTTGCTGGACTTTTAGCATATAACAAAATGTTTGTCAATGTACTTAAATCCCATTCATTTAGATTTCCAGTCATCACCGATGCTTTTTGTGTTTTCGTTAAGCTTATGTCTTTACTTTTTTTGATGACATTGTCAAAAAAACTTGTTCCACACACGGATGTACTATCCCATAATTGACCTCCGTTATATTGCGAATAGCGATTTTTAAACAGTTCACGAACTGGATCTGGTAAACGTCGTAGTAGAAGATCTAGTTTGAAATAATTACGGACTTCAGGTGAAATATTAGCCATATTGTTGACGGATTCAAACGTTTTATAGTAAAGTAAAATAATTTTTACGCACGAAAAACAGCAATATTTCACCTATTTTTGTGTCTGGGTTTTTTTGTCATAACAATAAGCAGCAAAGTAAGAAAGTGAAAGAAAATTTTAAGGCGTTTATGTGGTAAGCGTTATGTTCTTCTTCTTTACGTTTTTTCTTGTTCTAAGCGTATATGCACGTGGTTTATTTAGTAATTATATCAATCGTCGACAAACATTTGGTCGACAAACATTTCGTCGACAAACATTTCGTCGACAAACATTTCGTCGACAATATATTTTGATGGCAAAATAATATAGGGGAAAGTATTGATGTATAGAAGGAGATACTCGCGACTGTCGCCAGCAGAAGGAGCTAACGACAACGCAATGTGACTCAGCCTTGCCGCTGCAAGCTCTTGATCGTATATATACGAGCAATCGCCGTTGTCTCCTTGATTACTCGTTCTTTGACTTTTCTTTTAAAGTCGAGAAGTTCGATTCGCTCAGGCGAGGGCAGATGGTCCTTGTGAGTACCCGAATGTGCTTTATAGTTGTCGTTCCCATCGGTATGAACAAAAGCAGAGCAGGTGCGATCTTGGCATCGGCAGTATCTCACTTTCTCACGATTCTGGTTCAATGTGTAGATGTATCCATCGAACAAAACCACACGCATGCCTTTTGTGGTCACACCAAACTTAACGATAGTTGTGCTAGTTCTCATGATGAAGAAAGAAATGAAGAAGTGGTAAATATAACAAGACGAGTTGACCAACCGACGCTATACCAATAAATGAGCGGAACTTGAGTCAATTAGTAGCAGAATACTTGAAATTTAGAACAAAGACAGTTCTAATGATCTCCTTTTCGTCGAAATGAATAGTCGACGATTGATATGCAATTCGTTTATTTTATCAACTACCAAAAACATCCCAACAAATGATTGTTTATGTCAGATATAAAAGTGAAGTATAACTCTGTTTATTTGCCCATCGTTAATGTATGGTACGACGGAGGTAAATCATTACTATACCCGAATACTAATGTTGTTTCGTTCGCATCACATTTGTTGATTTTTCGAAGAAGTTACTGGACGACCGATATCAATGATGATCTATAAAAAGAAAGGATGAAGTAATTAAACTTGACAAAGTTTACACGACTTTTGCATACACATACACGATAAATTAACCGTCTATATTGACCATCATCAGATATGCCACACCAATTCATTTTTGTTTCAAGTTTCCAGCTGCAAGATATAGGAGTACGTGGTAAATACTTCAGCGATTCTTTTGCTATTGCTTGTTGTAGCTGTTTTGTACGTCGATATTGCATGGCACAAAGTCCGATCAAAGCAAAAGTTGCTCCGCAAAACAGCAAAGTAATTCCAGCACCTGTTATTGGAGGAAATTGGTTATCACGACTATTTACTTGTAAAGCAGCACCCAGAATAACCAATGTCATTCCGATAACTAAACAGAAACCAGAAATAATACAAACAAGAAATGTCATTCTGTTGGAAGAGAAAACACGATTGATCTGCTGAATTGACTTTTGATATTCATCACGACTGATGATACCGATCAAATGAAGCGGATAAGATGAATCAAATTCTATTGTTACACATCCAGCTAGAATACGAACAAATATAAGATTAGATTCAATGAGAAAAGACTGATTTACTTTGAATAGTTGATACATAAACGAAATTTGAGTATGTGGAAGTATCAATCATTGATGGTTTCAATTTATATAAATAACTAGTCCTGACAATATCAAGTGACAAGCGAAGTATGCTTAGAATATTCTTTCTTATCGAAGTCAGCGTGATGATACGCGATAACGAAACAAAGTTTTGTTTCAACCGTTTTTGACATATGTGTATAATGGGTACCGCATGAACTGATAGAGAACTACTCGATCATGTCATAGCAAAGATAAACATTTTACTTTGCAGAATTCCAAGCGACTTCCTGGCGAAATGAATATTTCAGAAGACAAATCAACAGTTATGAAACACCATAGACAAGAAATATCAAACTCAATCTTCTCGTGGTATACTTCGACCACTAGCAATGTTTCTGAACTCTCTTCTTATCTTTTGTTTCGTTATTGATCGAACACTTCGGCACACACTTTACTATAACATGCCGCTTCGGTAGTACTCATCGTCACTTTTCTCACCGACTCTCAGAGGTCGATTGTTATATCATTGCGTGGTGATATACTTGCCACAAGTGGTGAAGAAGTTGATGAATAGTAATGTCCATGATCTGTATGTAAATAGTTGTTTGTTTTGAGTTGGACTGAAATTCTTTCTCTTTCATAAAAAAAAGTCGTCCAAGCCCTTTCTGCTAAAGTATGCATATTCCTTCTTTTAGAGCAGGAAAAAAAGATAATATTGTATATTTATTCTTGATCTAGCTTTTCTAAATTCTCGTTAATGCCCAATAAGAATGCCCATGTATTACTCAAACGCCTGTATAAATCATTTGTATATACTTTATCGATTGTTTTTATTTTAGTTGTTGACCTACCGGTATGATATCACGAACAAACAGTAGAGCAAACACTTCTCTTTTTCTTCTTGAAGTTGATGTCAGCTTTTCCAACTGAAATATTCCCATGGTATATCAATAGAGAAAGTATTGCGAAAATACTCGAACCACTTTTAGGATGTTTTTTTCAGGATTTTCTCGTGCTAAAACTGTATTATGCTTAGCAAAATGTAGTCGAGACGGTGGAGTAATCGTCATGACAATCAGTAATGATGTGAATGGCAGAACTTTTTCGGATAGAGTTAAATAATTGACTCTAGTCTGTTGATAGGAAGTGCACTTTCTGGATCCCAGGATCTTAATTATTAATTGTCTATTTCTTGAAAACAATGCTATATGATAAATTTATATAGGAAATAAAAACATGTGCTTCTTGTATTGTTAGGACGGAAAGTAATAAGTATGATAAGTACCTGTGAAAGTCTATTTTCGATGAACTACCGATTCTCGTCAATTAGATGTATTGAATGTGGAAAATATGAAGAATGCTTGTATACACGTGGGTAACTTGTGCATGTGCATCATGTTTTGTCAATAAAAGAATGAAACTCACTTTACTTTGTCAGTACATACTATAAACAGATGTGCATATTCTCTCAAGCGCATTCTTTCCAAGAACGCCAGAGCGAGGGTAGAATCTTTCTACGAAAGGTATATCTTCCCATTACATTGTACTATCTACTTCTTTCGCCGAAATGAAAAGTGAAAGATAACGAGATGATCTAGATCTATAAATAACTCGTGTGCCTCTTTTCAGCAAATCATAACCATTAAAGTAATACAATATGTTGAAAACTGCTGTTCTTCTTCTAATGACTTGTGCCGCATTTGCTGCAGCCTTGAATCAGCATCGTACTGTTGACATCATCGAAAACGGAATGTTCATCAAGCAGACTGTTACTCAATATGATGATCTTCACGTCATAGAAGTACCACAACATGGTGATCGTGCTCACATCGTGGCTTATCTGGATTTTCGTTCGGGTCTTCAACTGATCAAAGACATGGAAAGTCAAAGATGTCAGCTGTCCAACATGGAAGCAGCAACAAGAATTGCTCATTCGAGAATGGTTTCCGTGAAGTCAACTGACAATGGTCTTTCGATGCCCGATCTTCCAGTCGATGCAAGTGGTGTGGAAGAGATTCGTGTTTTCAAACTAGAACGACAAGATGCAATTCAAAATACATCATATCTTCGATTGGAACTTCAACAAGCATGCGCTGGCTTAGCAATTCATTGGGCTGATTCGGTGAATGAGAATGATGTCGATAGAATGGTGCAAAATGATGAATTAATGTATGACAAGCAAGAAAAGATCATACTTCAACCAACAAATCCAGAGAGTAGACTCAGTCGACAAAATTCTTGTAATCCAAATCCTCAAGCAATGCCTCCGAATCAGTTTAATTGTCACGGCAATTGCGTGATTCAAAAGTGTAAAATGACAGGAAGCTCATGTTATTACTTTATTCACTGTCCGATGAATGGAAATGTTGGACAGCAGTGCGTGCAACATGTTCTTACAGCACCAGGTCAGTGTAAATTATGTTGCGATGACCCAACATCACCTTGTTCATCACCTACAAATGGTGGATACTGGCAACGTTGTAGCTGTTTGAATTGGTAGTCTTCTCAACCAGACGATCTTTATTCAAAAAATAAAAACAATGATGCGAAACTTAAAGTCTTCGGTAGAATATATTTACCTAATTTAGAGAGACATTCAATACTATGACAGTAATACCATTAACAAGAAGTGTTGCACATGGATGAGAATAAAATCTGTAGTAGCATATTTTGTTCACATCCGCATTCTTCAAATTGAGGCGTTAAATATTGATTCATTGTACAGAAGAATTCCGTACTAAATTTATCCTTGCAAATTACAGAATACGTACGAATGCGTCTGAAACGATCACCGCTTTAGACATTTCTACGTAAGTCCGTTCTATTTTGATCGTCGAGAAGAACGTTTTCAGTAAAGCTTTCGTTGTTGGCAACGAGTGACGCTACTGAAAATATCTCACTCTTACTTAATGAGACTCGAAGAAACTCATATATCACAAGTGTGTCCCATCACTCCATGATCGATTGGGCAACTTATCCTATACCATGTATATACGACATTCCAAACATTGATTCCATCTTCATTTTTTGTGACAATCTAGATCAACAGGCACAATTGGATGAAAAGTCGGTGAAGGTAAAGAGTGTCTTCATAGGTATTACTACTACTTGCGAGGGTGTGAAGCGAATGGGTATGGTGTTCAGTAACATAGAGCAGTTAGATATTGCTGAACAAATCTATAGAGTTACAGAAGAATGAAAAATTTGCTGGCTGCTCTCAAACGGATACTTATAATCAACTTGATGGAATTAAATTTCAGCGAGCGCTATGTGAGGAAGCTATACTAGTTTATAAAAAATCTCTTGAGCTTCAATAAGAATCACTTTCGTTCAATCAACCTGATATGGATACGTCCTACGGCAATATCGGTAATGTGTATTCCAAGATAGGTGACTACCCGAACGCCTGCTTATTTTATCAATACGCACTGCAAATTGGCCAACAAGTATTACCGTTGATACATACCCATCTTCATCTGTTTAGGAAGAACTTCGAAATTGCACAATGGAAACTGCTTTTTGTCTCGTCTGAAAAGCGAATAAAATATGCTTTATATAAGATATTTTGAAGACGCATTTAAACAAATTCAGTTAAATTTGAATCGAGCGAGCTTTCACGATTACTTTAGCAAATGAAAAGAAGATCATAAGCGACTCAGATGGTAGTTTCCATCTGGCTATATATCTAGTCAACAATCAGTATCGAATAAAATTGAATGAAGGATCATATACTGATCAGTCATAGTGTAAAGAAAGTATAATACACGCAGCGCACACTTCGGAGAACCATATATCAAGTCGTCTACACCTACTCCGTGCACAATGGTACACGAGGCAGGTAACTTCTAAGCATTGCTCACACTCTATTTGTATAAATCGTGCTCTATTGATACATGAGATACTCCTAACAAGAATTTATTTCATTTGTCGAATTAGAATAAAAAGCTGTTTCAAGCATAGTAACTGGGGGAAATGAGAACGTCAGTGAGAATGATAAGCTGATCTTCAGTGAATTTCGCGCGATGTTCGTGCCAGGAATTATGATGTGTACGACGAAATTCCGATAGAGCATATTTCACTGATTCCTACAGAAAACATCTCATATCATCATATTTGAGCTTTATTTCAGGAGGACCTACTCGGATAAGAATTGGGTCGTGTAAGTGCTCACACAAATCCATTAGAGCATCCGGAACATGCTCAGGAATATCATACGGACTTGAAAGAACCATAGCACATAGACCGAGAACACCTATACAAAGTACAGTTATCCATTGTATCATTTATAACAAATAGCTACTGACCACCATGTCGCTTGATGATGTTCTGTGTTGATGTGATTTTTTCACCGTCAACTTTAGTCAGATAGTTCGTTTTACTCATCCGATGAAAATATTCCTGTTTATCAAATAAAGTTTATTGAAGAGTGAGAGAGAGAGAGAAAAGCAATGCTATGATATTTACTCTATCTTTTTTGGTGATTGGAATCAAACTGCACTGGTAAAAACCTGCGAGAGTAATCGAAGCAACTGATCGCACTTCGAGCTGTTCATCGGAGAGATGTTGAAACACAAGGTTACGAATGCGTGCTGCAAAGGATCGAGCATTGAATAGATTATTGAAGATCAAATACTGAGCAAATTCAAGAGCTGAGCGACGTGTATGCCACTTGTTACTTTTACACGTATATTCGATCTGGTCAATAAATGCTTCAAGAAACGGAATTTGTAGATGCAAAGTAGTAATGCTTGTTCGACTGAGTGATAAACGAGCTTGAAGGTTTTCGTCGTGAGCAACGATATTTTCAAGATCACACAGCTAAATAAAAGCGATTGATGTATGGAAAAGTTTTCCGAGAACGTATACCTGTGGAAATAATTCAATCATTCCACGTTGTATCGGTTGCAAACATCTATCGAGTATTTTGATGTAGAATCCATTCACTAGTGGAAGAAAACTCGAAGAAACAACTTGTCTTCGATGTCAATGTTACCTGATTCAATAAAAGCCAACGCTTTCTGATTTTGTGCATCGATCTCTTCGACTTCATCAGACCTATCGATAGAAGCTCTTTCGTAC
Organism: Adineta ricciae; assembly: GCA_905250025.1. Classification (NCBI taxonomy): domain Eukaryota; kingdom Metazoa; phylum Rotifera; class Eurotatoria; order Adinetida; family Adinetidae; genus Adineta; species Adineta ricciae. The sequence goes on from CAJNOJ010000124.1 coordinate 110,560, forward strand.
GTACGAATCACTTCTTGCAATCGTTTACGAATTTCATTGAGAAAAACATCTATCTTTGGANCAAAATGTTTGTCAATGTACTTAAATCCCATTCATTTAGATTTCCAGTCATCACCGATGCTTTTTGTGTTTTCGTTAAGCTTATGTCTTTACTTTTTTTGATGACATTATCAAAAAAATTTGTTCCACACACGGATGTGCTATCCCACAATTGACCTCCGTTATATTGAGAATAGCGATTTTTAAATAGTTCACGAACTGGATCTGGTAAACGTCGTAGTAGAAGATCTAGTTTGAAATAATTACGGACTTCAGGTGAGATATTAGCCATATTGTTGACGGATTCAAACGTATTGTAGTAAAGTAAAATAATTTCTACGCACGAAAAAAAGCAATATTTTACCTATTTTGTGTCTGGGTTTTTTTTTGTCATAATAATAAGTAACAACAAGAAAGTGAAAGAAAATAAGTGGATAAAAAGAAAATTTTAAGGCACTTATGTGGTAAGCGTTATGTTCTTTTTCTTTATGTTTTTTCTTGTTCTAAACGTGTATGCACGTGCTTTATTTTATCAGACATGTTTTGCATTATCAACAACCAAAAAAGTCCCAACAAATGATTGGTTTATATCAGATATAAAAGTGAAGTAGAAGTCTGTTTATTTGCCCATCGTTAATGTATGATACGACGGAGGTAAATCATTGCTGTGCCCGAGTAATACTGTTGTTTCGTTCGCATCACATTGTTGAGTTTTCGAAGAAGTTACTGGACGACCGATATCAATGATGATCTATAAAAAGAAAGAATAAAGTAGTTAAATTTGACAAAGTTTACACGACTTTTGCATACACATACATGATAAGTTAACCGTCTATATTGACCATCATCAGATGTGCCACACCAATTCATTTTTGTTTCAAGTCTCCAGCTGCAAGGTATAGGCGTACGTGGTAAATACTTCAGTGATTCTTTTGCTATTGCTTGTTGCAGCTGTTTTGTACGTCGATATTGCATGACACAAAGTCCGATTAAAGTAAAAGTTGCTCCGCAAAACAGCAAAGTAATTCCAGCGCCTGTTATTGGAGGAAATTGGTTATTACGACTATTAACTTGCAAAGCAGCACCCAGAATAACCAATGTCATTCCGATAACTAAACAGAAACCAGAAATAATACAAACAAGGAATGTCATTCTGTTTGAAGAGAAAACACGATTGATCTGCTGAATTGATTTTTGATATTCATCTCGACTGATGATACCGATCAAATGAAACGGATAAGATGAATCAAATTCTATTGTTACACATCCAGCTAGAATACGAATAAATATAAGATTAGATTCAATGAGAAAGACCTGTTTTACTTTGAATAGTTGATACATAAACGAAATTTGGGTATGTGGAAGTATCGATCATTGATGGTTTCAATTTATATAAATAATCAGTCCTGACAACATCAAGTGACAAGCGAAAAATGTTTAGAATATTCTTTCTTATCGAAGTCAGCGTGATGATACGAGATAACGAAACAAAGTTTTGTTTCAACCGTTTTTGACATATATATCTATACAATAGTGCCACATGAACTGATGGAAAACTACCCGATCAAGTCATATATGTGCACCTTTCAATGGCATAGCAAAAATAAACATTTTACTTTGCCGAATTCCAAGTGCCTTTCCAGCAAAATGAATATCTCAGAAGGCAAATTAACAGTTATCAAACACCACAAGCAAAAAATATCAAACTCAGTCTTCTCGTGGTATACTTCGACCACTAGCAGTGTTTCTGAACTTTCTTCTTATCTTTAATTTCCTTGCTGATCGAACACTTCGACAGATACTCCACTAACATGCTGTTTCGGTAGTATTCATCGTCACTTGTCTCACCCACGCTCAGAGGTCGATTGTTATATCAATGCATGGTGGTATACTTGCTACAAGTAGTGAAGAAGTTGATGAATAGTAATGTCCATGATCTGTATGTATCAGTTGTTTGTTTTGAGTTGGACTGAAATTCTTTCTCTTTCATAAAAAAAGTCGTTCAAGTCCTTTGTGCTAAAGTATGCATATTCCTTCTTTTAGAGCAGAAAAAAAGACAAAAGTTGTATATTTATTCTTGATCTAGCTTTTCTAAATTTTCGTTAATACCAAATAAGAATACCCATGCATTACTCAAACGCCTGTATAAATCATTTGTATATACTTTATCGATCGTTTTTACTTTAGTTGTTGACCTGCCAGCATGATATCATGAATAAAAAGTAAAGCAAACGCTTCTCTTTTTCTTCTTGACATTGATGTCAGCTGCATCAACTGGACTATTCTCATGGTGTTAATAGAGAAAGTATTGCGAAAATACTCGAACTACTTTTAGGATATTTTTTCAAGATTTTCTCGTGCTAAAGCTATATTATGCTTAGCAAAATGTACTCGAGACGGTCGAGTAGTCGCCATGTCAATCAGTAATGATGTGGTTGAACTTTTTCGGGTAGAGTTAAACAATTGACTCTTGTCTGTTGATAGGAAGTGCACTTTCTGGATCCCAGGATCTTAATTATTGATTGTATATTTCTTGAAAACAATGCTACATGATAAATCTGCCAAGGGTTTATGATTGAAAATAAACATTCGAAATAGTTCTCATATATATGTATGGCTAATATTGAAATTCTTCAAAGAAAAAGGACGACTAATGGTTTCAAATTATTCTGTGTCACGCTGCAGGTTAATATATTTGTAAACTCATAGATTATTTTCACACAGGAAATAAAAACATGTGCATCATGTTTTGTCACTAAAAGATTGAAAGTCACTTTACTTTGTCAGTATATACTATAAACAGATGTGCATATTCTCTCAAGCGCATTCTTTCCAAGAACGACAGAGCGCGGCTGGAATCTTTCTACGAAAGGTATATCTTCACATCACATTGTACTATCTACTTCTTTCGCCGAATGAAAAGTGAAAGATAACGAGATGATCTGGATCTATAAATAACTCGTGTGTCTCTTTTCGGCAAATCATAACCAATAAAGTTATACAATATGTTGAAAACTTCTGCTCTTCTTCTAATGACTTGCGCTGCATTTGCTGCAGCATTGAATCAACATCGTACTGTTGGCATCATCGAAAACGGAATGTTAATCGAACAGACTGTTACTCAATATGATGATCTTCACATCATCGAAGTACCACAACATGGTGATCGTGCTCACATCGTGGCTTATCTGGATTTTCGTTCGGGTCTTCAACTGATCAAAGACGTGAAAAGTCAAAGATGTCAACTGTCCAACATGGAAGCAACAACAAGAATTGCTCATTCGAGAATGGTTTCCGTGAAGTCAGCTGACAATGGTCTTTCGATGCCCGATCTTCCAATCGATGCAAGTGGTGTGGAAGAGGCTCGTGTTTTCAAACTAGAACGACAAGATGCAATTCAAAATACATCATATCTTCGGTTGGAACTTCAACAAGCATGTGCTGGCTTAGCAATTCATTGGGCTGATTCGGTGAATGAGAATGATGTCGATAGAATGGTGCAAAATGGTGAATTAATGTATGATAAACAAGAAAAGATCATGCTTCAACCAACAAATCCAGAGGGTAGACTCAGTCGACAAAATTCTTGTAATCCAAATCCTCAAGCAATGCCTCCGAATCAGTTTAATTGTCACGGCAGTTGCGTGATTCAAAAGTGTAAAATGACAGGAAGCTCATGTTATTATTTTATTCATTGTCCAATGAATGGAAATATTGGACAGCAGTGCGTACAACATGTTCTTACAGCACCAGGTCAGTGTAAATTATGTTGCGATGACCCGACATCACCTTGTTCATCACCAACAAATGGTGGATACTGGCAACGCTGTAGCTGTTTGAATTGGTAGATTTCTCATCCTCACGATCTTTTTTCGTACTTTCGAAAAGAAAAAAGATCTTTATTCAAAAAATAAAAACAATGATGCGAAGCTTAAACTCTTCAATAGAATATATATTTACCTAATTTGGAGAGACATTCAATACTGTCAGTAATACCATTATCAAGAAGTATCTCGCATGAATGAGAATAAAATCTGTAGTAGTATATTTTATTCACATCCACATTCTTCAAATTAAGGAGTCAAACCTAAATGCATTGTACAGAACGATTTCGTACTAAATCTATCCTTGTAAATTACAGAATACGTACGAATGCGTCTGAAATGATTACCGCTTTAGACATTTCTACGTAAGTCTGTTCTATTTTTATCGTCGAGAAGAACGTTTTCAGTAAAGCTTTCGTTGTTGGACAACGATAGTGACGCTATGAAAATATCTCACTCTTACTTAATGAAGCTCGACGAAACTCATATATCAAATGTGTGTCCCATCACTTCATAATCAATCGGGCAATTTATCCTATACCATGTATACACGACATTCCAAACATTGATTCCATCTTCATTTTCTGTGACAATCTAGATCCAACACGCACAATTGGATGAAAAGTGGTTGAAGGTAAAAAGTGTCTTCATATACTGTTTGTGAGGGTGTGAAGCCAATGAAAGGAAGTGAAGAAATGAAGTTGTCACTAAGCAATGGCAATGATGAAGAGTTGTGTGTGCTTACTGAGCAAATCCGAAAGGAGAGTTTTCCGGATGCCGAAGGATGGAAGCGATTGGATCTGGTGTTCAGTGGCATAGGACAGTTAGATATTGCTGAACAAATCTGAAGAGTTACAGTAAATGAAAAATTTGCTGGCTGCTTTCAAACGGATACTTATAATCAACTTGGTGCAATTAAATTTCGGCGAGCACTATGTGAGGAAGCTATACTATTTTATGAAAAATCTCTTGAACTTCAATAACAATCACTTCCGTTCAATCAACCTGATATGGCTACGCCCTACGACAATATCGGTAATGTATATTCCAAGATAGGTGACTATCCGAATGCGTGCTTATTTTACCAATACGCGCTGCAAATTGGTCAACAAGTATTACCGTTGATGCATACTTATCTTCGTCTGTTTAGCAAGAACTTCGAAATTGCACAACGGAAACTGTCTTTTGTCTTGTTTGAAAAGCGAATAAAATATGCTTTATATATAACATACTTTGAAGACGCATTTAAACAATGTTTCTGCATGTCTTCAGCACTATCAAAATATGATCAGAGTGTGCTACATGAACTATGGAGTTTTGTTGTACGGAAAAGATCAAGTAAAGAGAGCTCATCAAAGTAATTCAGTTAAATTTGAATCGAGTGAGCTTTCACGATCACTTTGACAAATGAAAAGAAGATCATAAGCGACCCAAATGGTAGTTTCCATCTGGCTATATATCTAGTCAACAATCAGTATCGAACAAAACTGAATGAAGGATCTTATACTGATCGGTCATAGTGTAAAGAAGTATAATACACACAGTGCACACTTCGGAGAACCGTATATCAAATCGTTTACATCTACTCCGTGCGCAATGGTACACGTGGCAAGTAACTTCTAAGCGTTACTCACACTCTATCAGTATAAGTCGTGCTCTATTGATACATGCGATACTCCTAACAAGAATTTATTTCATTTGTCGAATTGGAATAAAAAGCTGTTTCAAGCATAGTAACTGGGGGAAATAAGAACGTCAGTGAGAACGATAAGCTGATCTTCAGTGAATTTCGCGCGATGTTCGTGCCAAGAATTATGATGTGTACGACGAAATTCCGATAGAGCATATTTCACTGATTCCTACAGAAAACATCTCATATCATCATATTTGAGTTTTACTCCAGGAGGACCTACTCGGATAAGAATTGGGTCGTGTAAGTGCTCACACAAATCCATTAGAGCATCCGGAACGTGCTCAGGAATATCATACGGACTTGAAAGAACCATCGCACATAGACCGAGAACACCTATACAAAGTACAGTTATCCATTGTATCATTTATAACAAATAGCTACTGACCACCATGTCGCTTGATGATATTCTCTGTTGATGTGATTTTTTCACCGTCAACTTTGGTCAGATAGTTCGTTTTACTCATCCGATGAAAATATTCCTGTTTATCAAATAAAGTTTATTAGAGAGTGAGAGAGAGAAAAGCAACGCTATGATATTTACTCTATCTTTTTTGGTGATTGGAATCAAACTGCACTGGTAAAAACCTGCGAGAGTAATCGAAGCAACTGATCGCACTTCGAGCTGTTCGTCAGAGAGATGTTGAAACACAAGTTTACGAATGCGTGCTGCAAAAGATCGAGCATTGAATAGATTATTGAAGATCAAATACTGAGCAAACTCAAGAGCTGAGCGACGTGTATGCCACTTGTTACTTTTACACGTATATTCGATCTGGTCGATAAATGTTTCAAGAAACGGAATTTGTATATGCAAAGTAGTAATGCTTGTTCGACTGAGTGACAAACGAGCTTGAAGGTTTTCGTCATGCGCAACGATATTTTCAAGATCACACAGCTAAATAAAAGTGATCGATGAATAGGAAAGTTTTCCGAAAACGTATACCTGTGGAAATAATTCAATCATTCCACGTTGTATTGGTTGCAAACATCTATCGAGTATTTTGATGTAGAGTTCAATCACTAGTGGAAGGAAACTGGATGGAATAAATTGTCTTCGATGTCAATGTTACCTGATTCAATAAAAGCCAACGCTTTCTGATTTTGTGCATCGATCTCTTCGACTTCATCAGACCTATCGATAGAAGCTCTTTCGTACGTACGAATCACTTCATACAATCGTTTACGAGTTTCATTGAGAAAAACGTCAATCTTTGGAGATCGTGTTGATTGGCCGTTAGCTAAGGTAACATCATGACTGAGTGATGTTGCGAGAATCCTACGAAAGATAGAGCAAATATTTATATTTACACATCGAAGAAATTTGTCGTTTACGAAATAACTCGTTCTCGTACGACATTGAGCGGATGTTCGAGTAAATCTTTTGCATAGACGTTAACAGTATGCCAGACTTTGGGAATACGCCATTCGAAGGTGCGTAATGATTTGATTAAAGTCCAGCGTGATGTTTCGCCGATGGTATTCGTTGTCGAAGAACTTTTAATCAAAAAAAGAAGAAATTCAATGGCACGATACATTCGTCGTGGATCCATATCTCCCTGAAGACGTAAAATATGAGCTTAGAAAATATTTTTATGAACTTTGCATACTGACCAAAGCTTGATGAAAACAATTGTACCAACTGTTCACTACTTCCGAACTGAGGTTAGTGCAGACTGTCGTAAGAAATGGCGTCAGTTTAAACCACAATCGATCATGCTATACAAGTTATTCAAAAATAAATGAAAAAGAAAATTCTGACGAAGTCTGGATGTTCATCTGACCATTTCTTTTGTCCAATATTTTGATCCACGAATCATCCCAGCAACAATTTCGGCTGCTATTTGAGCACTTGCTTCTTGCTTTTCTGTTACTTTTTCATGCACCAGCGATTCGAGTATTTCCATAAAATTATCAATAAAAGCCGAACCAAAATTTCTGAAAAGACCCTAAAGACCAATTTCTTACTGAAGTTCAGTTCCTTCAGACTTGATCAAATCCTAATACTTTGAACATTCGATATCGAAAAATATCAAATCCATTGCCTTCTTCTAAATCCGACACCATAAATTGAATTGCTTGTTCAACGAACGTTTTATCCATAAATCGATCGTATACAATCGTAACTTGTTCCGGCATGTTTTCTTTCGTATATCTCTCTCGTTTGTTCAATGAATATTTAATCACTTTCGGCCATTGGTAGTATCCATAGAAACTCTTATCTAGAAAACAACTTTCCTCCCACTCAGCTTGTGTTTTCGCTGGTTGATAGTCATCGATTGTCACGCAGAGATTATCCTTTCGATCACCTGGATGAATCTCATCATTGATCACCTGTCCAATGATTTCCTCGCGTGTCTTCTCAACATAAATTCGAGGTGGTTTCTGCAAACGACAGACAGTCGATAGAAAACTCGCGGCCATCTAAACATAAATATGAACAAATCGTTGTCTGATTGAAGCATCCACTCACAAATCGTAATTCAATGTTATCATGGATGAATAGATCCATTCCTGTTTGAATACACGAAGTAGGTAAAGGCACTCGTTTTTGAAGAAGCATAGCAATGAAGTTTATCATTGTTTTTTGTTGGTGCCAAGTTCTAAATACTGGACGAGATAAAAACGAGCTCTATTCGTTGAATTCATACGTACAAATGAATATCATTCGATGTAAAACTCAGTACTTTCATAAGATTTGTGTATGATTGAACATTTTCCTCGTTGGACTTCGCTCGATTCTCATTTCCGATTTTCATCTCTTCAGATTCTAATTCACGCCAAAGATCAATCGCTGCACGTAATGCTCGAGGATTTGTTTCTTCAATAATTGCTGGAGCATCGAATCGTTCGAAAATTTTCTGTCGAATTTGCATGATTAAATCTTGTGTACTTGTCTTGGTTGCATGTTTGGTGTATGCTATCGCAGGCCAGAGCTTTTCAAGTAACGGCCATGAACGTTTTTCCGGTAAGAAAATCGAGTCAGTACCCAGTAAGATGTACAAACAACCCTAATAATAATGGAGTGAATTGGTGACTCAATAGAAAGTATACAAACTTTGAATTCATCGTGATTCACTTCTTCGGATGCATTCAGAAGTTCCAAAAGGCGATTGACAATTAGTTTATAGGATAAATGATAACGGTTCAAAAGCACAAATAAAGATTGTTGAGCATTTGCGCGAATCTACGGAACATATATCTATACGATTCGATATCTTACACGGTTGATAGATCTTACATCACTATATCGATTCATAGATAATTCGACCAGTTTGTTCACAACTTGTTTATCCATTTCCGTGAATGGTTCGGAATAAAACAGAGAGAACAACTATTGAAACAGTAAATTTATTTTTGTTAAGTTTCTTCACTTACATCGAGTTGTTCATCGATACATTGGATTAGAATAAAACGAGGATAGGATCGTTTGTTCTTAATTTCACTTTCATATGAATAGATCAATGAACTTAATTCATCGGATATTCGCTCACATTCGTTTGCTAAGAAGCCATAGTAACATGAAGGTAACGAATAAACCTAAATTGAATTCGGAGAGTAGGAGTTGATCAATAGAATTCTTCGACGTACTTGTAAAGCAAGCGAAATCGACGCTGTATCATCGGGATGCTTATCAACGAGTTCGTCTGAAACAGAGAAACACGTTCGATGTTATTTGCTCCTGAACACGAAAACGAACCAAGTAGATTTCCAATATCGATAGCCAGACGACGTCGCAAATTCTCTTGAAATTCTAAACGATCAAATTCCATTGAAAATTACTATTGAAATCATTTTGTCTCTTCTCACTTGGTTCACCGGCATAGATTATAAGTGGAAGTTTATACTTAGATTCGAGAGAGATCATCGACGATGTGCTAGTGCGGTCAGCGACTTCTTCATCATTGATCTTGGGAACCATTCGCAAAAAGCCAGTTGTAATAGAAGAGATTAGTCGCAGTGATCGAAGTCGTTCGTCTTTGGATATTTCCGAACATTTTTCCGTTAGCAAAGCCAATTCGGGATAAAGAAATGTTTCAACAAATTCACAAGTAAATGTGATTTCCTCCTGATTGGGAATATGAAATTGAGGATGAACATCATCGATGTTGATATGTTGGCCCCACGACTAAATCACTTTCGAACATCGTTCTCTTATTCAAACGATCAACGAAAAACTTACCCGGATAGGAAGGAAATCGTTGAATGGTTCGTTGATACTTTGCATTGTTAGACGATATTCGGTTGGATAAACATACGAAAGACTCCGAAGCAGATATTGCGCCGCATCTGCTACAGCTCCGTATGATTCTCGGTGGATAACGCGAACTGATCGTTGGAAAATTGAGAAAATCATTGATTTATAAACGATCAACGAATCTCCACGCGCTCGAAGAAGTTCAGAAAAGAGAATCAAATACCAAGTAAGCTCCGCATCTCCTTGATAATCGGTGAAAATCGTCGTTTTCAAATCATCAACGATCTTCTCAATTCGTTCGCATGTTTGCGGTAAAAGATATTTCAATGTTTCATGTGAGTTTGCTTGCAAAAGTGGTCGAACGAGAATCGTCATCAGATTATTCACTTTTGAAGTCATCGATGAAACGGCGAGAAAGTTCGTGATTTTGTTTTGAAGGACTTCAAAAAGTTTGTCACTACATTGTTGAACAATCGCGTTGATCACCGATGTTAGTTCGCTGACAATATTATTTTCATCGAAATTTGTGATCGTATCAGCGTCGGATTCGATCGTTGAGAGATGATCAATGATTTGAAAACATCGATTGAGAAATTCAGTTAGAAAATCTTCGAATTTACTTGTGGATAAACAGACTTCCTTTTCGATCTAAATTACATTAAGATTTGTTCGGAGTGTTCGCGATTCGCTTGGTTTTTCTTACTTCAGTCAGATCATTTCGAGTTTGAACTGCTGCTGAACAATCCACACAAGTGATCAATGATAACATCGACTTGAGAAACTGTAAAGTGACACTGGTTTTATCGAAATCATTCGAATCAATTCCAGGTAAAACAGCAATCAACAATGGAAGAACATCTGTCGGCTTTTGTGTAGCAATCTCCAATGTCACGTTTGTTAAACAATACAAAATCGATGTAAAACGGTGCGGTTCGATCATGTTATCGATGGATAGAAACAATCTACGATTAAAACCGAATAAAATATGTTCGAAGGCATGGAAAACAGAACGAACTGTTCGATGAGGTTCGGAATGACCTGATCCGGGCGAAGCATTGCTAGATTTCGAAATGCTCGAGCGGCATTGTCGAGATCTGTTTTGTTAAAGATTGAAATGTAAACGCATTCTTTAAGCGAATTGACAAATTCATCGATATCTTTGTCGGTTAACTGAAAAGATGCGCGCACTTGGAAGTACCAGGTTTGTCCGATATTCTTCTCTCTTTCATTGATTAAAGATTACAAAAATTCAAAACGAAAAGTTGCAACTTACTGACAAACTCGTTCGAGAAACTGATTGGTTAATTCAGCGAGAAATTCGACAATATTTCCTTGAAAGTACTCGGTATTTGATAGATGATAAAAACTCTTAATTGACCTAAAGAAATCGTTGATATGCTCGAGACATGAACTTCCGTTTCCAATCATTGCTACGATTAATGTTGCTATGGTACTTGACAAATAAGGAGTATTCAAGGATGTTGTTGAAAGATTACCAACTGGAAGAGATAGATTTCTCAGAAACCGTGTAAAAATCTGAAAGAAGCGAATGAAATGACATTACAAAGCATAGTTAACCTTACCTGAGAAATCCAAGGTTCCCAATCGATATATCCAATATTATGCCATGCCACCACAGAAAATAGGTTAATAAAATACTAAAATTCTCATTCGAATTCAACGAAACATGATTTCATTGGAAAGAAAACCTAATCTACCTGTTCCCAATTAGGATAGAACCGTTGAATACTCTCCCATATTCCAAGAAATTCGAGCAACCATAGTCTAAATCCGAACGAACAATCATGGAAAACCAAAGTAGAGAACATTACTTAAATCCTTGTTCATGTAAATCAGACGGTAAATGAATCGGCAGGAAAATTTGAAAGAAATACAGTGCATCTTCAAATGCACTATCAAAAGGACAGAACCACGGTCGAAGTTTATCCAATATTTCTTGTGTTGCTGTAGACGAAAAATAACAACGGCAAACATGCATGCAATCGAAAAAGACTTGTTGCATATCACTGTCGGAAAGAACGAAATGAAGATTTTACCCGATGAAATTTCAAGATTTACTTTGGCATTGTGACTAAGGCATAGTTTTCATCATGATGAAAACGAATTAATTCACCCCAATGATACAATATTCGCCAGTCGATGGTTAACTCATCTCGAGTGATCAATTCAAGTTCTCTTAAATACGAAATAAGTGAGATTTTCCCGGGGAAATGTTGTGCTTTGCAATTGTACGAACCGTAAGAGTAGGCGAAGTTGATTGAAACATGTTCTAACGTGTGTATAGTTTAAATTATCAATGGTGAGGATGGAAAGATAGTAATTAACCAGTTTGATATGATCATTTTTCGTAAAATAAAAACCGTAGAGTGTAATGAAATCTGCTAATTTATTTGACCAAAATGAAAATCCGGATTCAATTTCACCGAATTGAATAAGACGAGACAGTTGCGATTTGATTTCGTCAAACATTTTAGGTGCTTGCTTTTGAATGGAATCATAGATTGGAGTATATTTGTTGTAAATATTTGCTTGCTGGATGTTCTGATCATTGGCTGATTCTGTTTCATAGATCATTTTCAAGAATATATGACGATTGAAAGTCACGAAGTGTAAACAGAATAATACTTGATATCGAAGGAGATCAAAACAAAAAATAGATATTTCTTTCTTTCATTTATCGTAACCAATAATAACCACATGCTGCTTTTTCTTTCGTTCTGCATCAAATCAACGAAAATCATTTGTCCTATTGATTAATACAAGCATCTATGAATCTGCTAACAAGGTATTGTACACAAAATATAGGTGTCTCAGCTCCCAGTCTGACTCGTCATCATAAGATACATAGAATAACTTATTTGAGAGGAAAACATTTTTTCAATGGCTTCTTTTATTTCAATTCAGAATTGAAGTTTGATTCTTTTGCTCTGTTATTATAATCGTAAATGGAAAATGTGAATTATCAGCGTTTTGTTCTCTCAAAGTGGGGAGAACAAAGTTAAACAGAAACAGAAGAACAATCGATACGACTGCTACTTTTGAGTGGCATGTCTTGTCGTTCTTTCAACGCCTCGCACCGGTAGTGTAATCTTGTAACTGACTCAACCTATTTGGAATTTGCAGCGTCGTTTCATTTCTTTTGGCTTTCGATGACGCTTTCATGGATTCATTTTGATGGTAAAATAAGTATATAGGAAGAGAAGAGAATTTTTCTTTCAATTCATAAATTTCCAAGTTATAAATTCTGTCGATCGTTCGTCGATAAAACAGTCTTTTCATCCATCGCATAGTATTTACATCGCAAATAGCGAGAACCTACCACAATGACAAATATGAATGAGTCGAGAAAAGTCATTCTACCAGAAATATATCAACATAATCGTATGAATATTGACGAAACACAAGGTTTTCTAGTAGTCTGGCTCGACACTCATATTCATACCAGTAATCAAGATTATCGACATGCAATCACACAACTTCAACATATTGTCACTGATATTCCCATATTTACTGACAATGATCAATGTGTTGAATTCATTCTAAACAGCATCCACTCAAAAGTGTGTCTCTTCACTTCAGGATCAATTGGACAACTTATCTTACCATGTATACACGACATCCCAAACATTGATTCCATCTTCATCTTCTGTGACAATCAAAATCGACATGAACAATTGGTAAAAAAATGGTTAAAGGTGAAATGTGTCTCTATAAATATTATGACTATTTGTGAACAGCTGAAACAAATCATTCGTCGACATGAGCTCAATGACATTCCCATGAGTTTCGTACAACCTGGCAAAAGACCAGATCAACTTGATCCATCATTCATGTACACTCAAATCATCAAAGAAATATTGTTGACCATCAGATTCGAACATAAACACATCAAAGAATATGTGGATTTCTATTGTGACAAGTTTGTTGACAATGACATTGATCGAAAGAAGGTGAAGCAACTGGAAGATGAATATGACAAGCACACACCCATTTGGTGGTACACAACAGAGAGATTTTTGTATGGTATGNTCGCGTGTCTTCTCAACGTAAATTCGAGGTGGTTTCTGCAAACGACAGACAGTCGATAGAAAACTCGCGGCCATCTAAACAACAATATGAACAAATCGTTGTCTGATGGAAGTATCAACTCACAAATCGTAATTCAATGTTATCATGGATGAATAGATCCATTCCTGTTTGAATACACGAAGTAGGTAAAGGCACTCGTTTTTGAAGAAGCATAGCAATGAAGTTTATCATTGTTTTTTGTTGATGCCAAGTTCTAAATACTGGACGAGATGAAAACGAGCTCTGTTCGTTGAATTCATACGTACAAATGAATATCATTCGATGTAAAACTCAGTACTTTCATCAGATTTGTGTATGATTGAACATTTTCCTCGTTGGATTTCGCTCGATTCTCATTGCTGATTTTCATCTCTTCAGATTCTAATTCACGCCAAAGATTAATCGCTGCACGTAATGCTCGAGGATTTGTTTCTTCAATAATTGCTGGAGCATTGAATCGTTCGAAAATTTTCTGCCGAATTTGCATGATTAAATCTTGTGTACTTGCCCTGGTTGCATGTTCGGTATATGCTATCGCAGGCCAGAGCTTTTCAAGTAACGGCCATGAACGTTTTTCTGGTAAGAAAAACGAGTCAGTACCCAGTAAGATGTACAAACAACCCTAATAATAATGAAATGAATTGGTGACTCAATAGAAAGCATACAAACTTTGAATTCATCGTGATTCACTTCTTCGGATGCATTCAGAAGTTCCAAAAGGCGATTGACAATTAGTTCATAGGATAAATGATAACGGTTCAAAAGCACAAATAAAGATTGTTGAGCATTTGCACGAATCTACAAAACATATCTATACAAGTTGATATCTTACACAGTTGATGTCTTACATCACTATATCGATTCATAGATAATTCTACTACTTTATTCACAACTTGTTTATCCATTTCCGTGAATGGTTCGGAATAAAACAGAGAAAACAACTATTGAAACAGTAAATTTCTTTTTGTTAAGTTTCTTCACTTACATCGAGTTGTTCATCGATACATTGGATTAGAATGAAACGAGGATAGGATCGTTTGTTCTTAATTTCACTTTCATATGAATAGATCGATGAACTTAATTCATCGGATATTCGCTCACATTCGTTTGCTAAGAAGCCATAATAACATGAAGGTAACGAATAAACCTAAATTGAATTCGGAGAGTAGGAGTTGATTTATAGAATTCTTCGATGTACTTGTAAAGCAAGCGAAATCGATGCTGTATCATCGGGATGCTTATCAACGAGTTCGTCTGAAACAGAGAAACACGTTCGATGTTATTTGCTCCTGAACACGAAAACGAACCAAGTAGATTTCCGATATCGATAGCCAGACGACGTCGCAAATTCTCTTGAAATTCTAAACAATCAAACTCCATTGGAAACTTCTATTGAAATCACTTTGTCTATTCTCACTTGGTTCACCAGCATAGGTTATAAGTGGAAGTTTATATTTAGATTCGAGAGAGATCATCGACGATGTGCTAGTGCGGTCAGCGACTTCTTCATCATTGATCTTGGGAACCATTCGCAAAAAGCCAGTTGTAATAGAAGAGATTAGTCGCAGTGATCGAAGCCGTTCGTCTTTGGATATTTCCGAACATTTCTCCGTTAGCAAAGCCAATTCTGGATAAAGAAATGTTTCAGCAAATTCACAAGCAAACGTGATTTCCTCCTGATTGGGAATATGAAATTGGGGATGAACATCATCGACGTTGATATGTTGGCCCCACGACTAAACAACTTTCGAACATCGTTCTCTTATTCAAACGATCAACGAAAAACTTACCCGGATAGGAAGAAAATTGTTGAATGGTTCGTTGATACTTTGCATTGTTATACGATATTCGGTTGGATAAACATACGAAAGACTCCGAAGGAGGTATTGCGCCGCATCTGCTACAGCTCCGTATGATTCTCGGTGGATAATGCGAACTGATCGTTGGAAAATCGAGAAAATCATTGGTTTATAAACGATCAACGAGTCTCCACGCGCTCGAAGAAGTTCAGAAAAGAGAATCAAATACCAAGTAAGTTCCGCATCTCCTTGATAATCCGTGAAAATCGTCGTTTTCAAATCATCAACGATCTTCTCAATCCGTTCGCATGTTTGCGGTAAAAGAGATTTCAATGTTTCATGTGAGTTTGCTTGCAAAAGTGGTCGAACGAGAATCGTCATCAGATTATTCACTTTTGAAGTCATCGATGAAACGGCGAGAAAGTTCGTGATTTTGTTTCGAAGGACTTCGAAAAGTTTGTCACTACATTGTTGAACAATCGCGTTGATCACCGATGTTAGGTCGCTGACGATATTATTTTCATCGAAATTTGTGACTGTATCAGCGTCGGATTCGATCGTTGAGAGATGATCAATGATTTGAAAACATCGACTGAGAAATTCAGTTAGAAAATCTTCGAATTTACTTGTGGATAGACAGACTTCCTTTTCGATCTAAATTATATTAAGATTTGTTCGAAGTGTTCGCGATTTGCTTGGTTTTTCTTACTTCAGTCAGATCATTTCGAATTTGAACTGCTGCTGAACAATCCACGCAAGTGATCAATGATAACATCGACTTAAGAAACTGTAAAGTAACACTGGTTTTATCGAAATCATTCGAATCAATTCCAGGCAAAACAGCAATCAACAATGGAAGAACATATGTCGGCTTTTGTGTGGCAATTTCCAATGTCACATTTGTTAAACAATACAAAATCGATGTAAAACGATGCGGTTCGATCATGTTATCGATAGATAGAAACAATCTACGATTAAAACCGAATAAGATATTTTCAAAGGCATGGAAAACAGAACGAACTGTTCGATGAGATTTGGAATGATCTGTTCCGGACGAAGCATTGCTAGATTCCGAAATGCTCGAGCGGCATTGTCAAGATCTGTTTTGTTAAAGATTGAAATGTAAACGCATTCTTTAAGCGAATCGACAAATTCATCGATATCTTTGTCGGTTAACCGAAAAGATGCGCGCACTTGGAAGTACCAGGTTTGTTCGATATTCTTCTCTCTTTCATTGATTAAAGATTACAAAATTCAAAACGAGAAGTTGCAACTTACTGGCAAACACGTTCAAGAAACTGATTGGTTAATTCGGTGAGAAATTCGACGATATTTCCTTGGAAATACTCGGTATTTGATAGATGATAAAAACTCTTAATTGACCTAAAGAAATCTTTGATATGCTCGAGACATGAACTCCCGTTTCCAATCATCGCTACGATTAATGTCGCTATGGTACTTGACAAATAAGGAGTATTCAAGGATGTTGTTGAAAGATTACCAACTGGAAGAGATAGATTTCTCAGAAAACGTGTAAAAATCTAAAAGAAGCGAATGAAATGGCATTACAATACATAGTTAACCGTACCTGAGAAATCCATGGTTCCCAGTCGATATATCCAATATTATGCCATGCCACGACAGAAAATAGGTTAATAAAATACTAAAATTCTCATTCGAATTCAACGAAACATGATTTCATTGGAAAGAAAACCTAATCTACCTGTTCCCAATTAGGATAAAACCGCTGAATACTCTCCCATATTCCAAGAAATTCGAGCAGCCATAGTCTAAATCCGAACGAACAATCATGGAAAACCAAAGTAGAGAACATTACTTAAATCCTTGTTCATGTAAATCAGACGGTAAATGAATCGGCAGGAAAATCTGGAAGAAATATAGTGCATCTTCAAATGCACTATCAAAAGGGCACAACCACGGTCGAAGTTTATCCAATATTTCTTGTGTTGCTGTAGACGAAAAATAACAACGGCAAACATGCATGCAATCGAAAAAGACTTGTTGCATATCACTGTCGGA
Organism: Adineta ricciae; assembly: GCA_905250025.1. NCBI lineage: Eukaryota > Metazoa > Rotifera > Eurotatoria > Adinetida > Adinetidae > Adineta > Adineta ricciae. The sequence continues at coordinate 128,239 of CAJNOJ010000124.1, forward strand.
AAGAACGAAATGAAGATTTTACCCGATGAAATTTCAAGATTTACTTTGGCATTGTGACTAAGGCATAGTTTTCATCATGATGAAAACGAATTAATTCACCCCAATGATACAATATTCGCCAGTCGATGGTTAACTCATCTCGAGTGATCAATTCAAGTTCTCTTAAATACGAAATAAGTGAGATTTTCCCGGGGAAATGTTGTGCTTTGCAATTGTACGAACCGTAAGAGTAGGCGAAGTTGATTGAAACATGTTCTAACGTGTGTATAGTTTAAATTATCAATGGTGAGGATGGAAAGATAGTAATTAACCAGTTTGATATGATCATTTTTCGTAAAATAAAAACCGTAGAGTGTAATGAAATCTGCTAATTTATTTGACCAAAATGAAAATCCGGATTCAATTTCACCGAATTGAATAAGACGAGACAGTTGCGATTTGATTTCGTCAAACATTTTAGGTGCTTGCTTTTGAATGGAATCATAGATTGGAGTATATTTGTTGTAAATATTTGCTTGCTGGATGTTCTGATCATTGGCTGATTCTGTTTCATAGATCATTTTCAAGAATATATGACGATTGAAAGTCACGAAGTGTAAACAGAATAATACTTGATATCGAAGGAGATCAAAACAAAAAATAGATATTTCTTTCTTTCATTTATCGTAACCAATAATAACCACCTGCTGCTTTTTCTTTCGTTCTGCATCAAATCAACGAAAATCATTTGTCCTATTGATCAACACAAGTATTTATGAATCTGCTAACAAGGTATTGTACAGAAAATATAGGTGTCTCAGCTTCTATTCTGACTCATCATCATAAGATACATAGAATAACTTATTTGAGAGGAAAACATTTTTTCAATGGCTTCTTTTATTTCAATTCAGAATTGAAGTTTGATTCTTTTGCTCTGTTATTACAATCGTAAATGGAAAATGTGAATTATCAGCGTTTTTTTCTCTCAAAGTGGAGCGAACAACGTTAAATACAAACAGAAGAACACGTTGTATGCATCTTGTCACGAATAGTCGACTGCTACTTTTGAGTGGCATGTCTTGTCGTTCTTTCAACGTCTCGCACCGGCAGTGTAATCTTGTAACTGACTCAACCTATTGGAATTTGCAGCGTCGTTTCATTTTGATGGCAAAATAAGTATATAGGTAGAGAAGAGAATTTTTCTTTCAATTCATAAATTTCCAAGTTATAAATTCTGTCGATCGTTCGTCGATAAAACAGTCTTTTCACCCATCGCATAGTATTTACATCGAAAATAACGAGAACTTACCACAATGACGAATATGAATGAGCCGAGAAAAGTCATTTTACCAGAAATATATCAACATAATCGTATGAATATTGACGAAACGCAAGGTTTTCTTGTAGTCTGGCTCGACACTCATATTCACACCAACAATCAAGATTATCGGCATGCAATCACACAACTTCAACATATTGTCACTGATATTCCCATATTCACCGACAATGATCAATGTGTTGAATTTATTCTCAACAGCATCCACTCAAAAGTGTGTCTCATCACTTCAGGATCAATTGGACAGTTTATCCTATCATGTGTACACGACATTCCAAACATTGATTCCATGTTCATCTTCTGTAACAACCAAAATCGACATGAACAATTGGCAAAAAAATGGTCAAAGGTGAAATGTGTCTCTATAGATATTATGACTATTTGTGAACAGCTGAAACAAATCATTCGTCGACATGAGCTCAATGACATTCCCATGAGTTTCGTACAACCTGGCAAAAGAACAGATCAACTTGATCCATCATTCATGTACACTCAAATCATCAAAGAAATATTGTTGACCATCAGATTCGAACATAAACACATCAAAGAATATGTGGATTTCTATTGTGACAAGTTTGTTGACAATGACGTTGATCGAAAGAAAGTGAAGCAACTGGAAGATGAATATGACAAGCACACACCCATTTGGTGGTACACAACAGAGAGATTTCTGTATGGTATGCTGAATCGTGCACTACGAGTGATGGATGGTAAGGTGATGACTTTGATGGGCTTTTTCATTAGTGATCTTCATCGACACATCGAAGAACTACACAAACAACAGTTCAGAGACAAAGCCAGTGTCGAAACGTTCACAGTTTATCGTGGTCAAGGTTTGTCAAAGAAAGCTTTTGATGAGTTGGTGGCATCGAAGGGTGGACTGATGTCATTCAACAACTTCCTGTCAACCAGTAAAAATCGCGATGTCTCTCTCATCTTCACTCTAGGGAGTGAAAAGAGCGGAGATGTTGTAAGCGTCCTGTTTGTCATGACAATTAATTCAAAAGAATCAACGGCAGTTTTAGCTTCCGTTCGTGATATCAGTCAGTTTGCACAAGAGGAAGAAGTTTTGTTTTCGATGCACAGCATCTTTCGCATCAATGATGTAAAGCCAATGCAAGGAAATGAGGAAGTGTATGAAGTGGAGCTGTCGCTGACAAGTGACAATGATGAAGAGTTGCGTGTGCTAACTGAGCAAATTCGAAAAGAGAGTTTTCCAGATGCCGAAGGATGGAAGCGATTAGGCCTGGTGTTTAGTAACATAGGACAGTTAGATATTGCTGAACAAATCTATAAAGTTACAGTCAATGAAAAATTTGCTGGTTGCCTTCAAGCGGATACCTATAATCAACTTGGTACAATTAAATATCAGCAAGGGCAACATGAAGAGGCTATAATACTTTATCAGAAAGCTCTTGAACTTCAACAACAATCACTTCCCTCCAATCATCCTGATGTGGCCAAATCCTACAACAACATCGGTGCAGTGTATTCGAGCATGGGTGATTATTCCAGAGCCCTTTCGTCACATGAACAAGCTCTCAATATTAGACAACAATCACTTCCCTCCAATCATCCTGATGTGGCATCATCCTACGGTAACATCGGTACAGTGTACAGACACATGGGTGATTATTCCAGAGCACTTTCGTCATATGAACAAGCTCTCAATATTAGACAACAATCACTTCCATCCAATCATCCTGATGTGGCATCATCCTACGGTAACATCGGTAATGTGTACAGACACATGGGTGATTATTCCAGAGCACTTTCGTCATATGAACAAGCTCTCAATATTACACAACAATCACTTCCCTCCAATCATCCTGATGTGGCATCATCCTACAACAACATCGGTGCAGTGTATTCGAGCATGGGTGATTATTCCAGAGCCCTTTCGTCACATGAACAAGCTCTCAATATTAGACAACAATCACTTCCCTCCAATCATCCTGATGTGGCATCATCCTACNTCAACGGCAGTTTTAGCTTCCGTTCGTGATATCAGTCAGTTTGCACAAGAGGAAGAAGTTTTGTTTTCGATGCACAGCATCTTTCGCATCAATGATGTAAAGCCAATGCAAGGAAATGAGGAAGTGTATGAAGTGGAGCTGTCGCTGACAAGTGACAATGATGAAGAGTTGCGTGTGCTAACTGAGCAAATTCGAAAAGAGAGTTTTCCGGATGCCGAAGGATGGAAGCGATTGGGTCTGGTGTTCAGTAACATAGGACAGTTAGATATTGCTGAACAAATCTGTAGAGTTACACTAAATGAAAAATTTGCTGGTTGCCTTCAAGCGGATACCTATAATCAACTTGGTATAATTAAATATCACCAAGGGCAACATGAAGACGCTATAATACTTTATCAGAAAGCTCTTGAAATTCAACAACAATCACTTCCATCCAATCATCCTGATGTGGCATCATCCTACGGTAACATCGGTAATGTGTATAGAAACATGGGTGATTATTCCAGAGCCCTTTCGTCACATGAACAAGCTCTCAATATTAGACAACAATCACTTCCATCCAATCATCCTGATGTGGCCAAATCCTACAACAACATCGGTGCAGTGTATTGGGACATGGGTGATTATTCCAGAGCACTTTCGTCATATGAACAAGCTCTCAATATTAGACAACAATCACTTCCATCCAATCATCCTGATGTGGCATCATCCTACAACAACATCGGTAATGTGTATACAAACATGGGTGATTATTCCAGAGCCCTTTCGTCACATGAACAAGCTCTCAATATTAGACAACAATCACTTCCATCCAATCATCCTGATGTGGCATCATCCTACAACAACATCGGTGCAGTGTATTCGAACATGGGTGATTATTCCAGAGCACTTTCTTCACATGAACAAGCTCTCCATATTAGACAACAATCACTTCCCTCCAATCATCCTGATGTGGCCAAATCCTACAACAACATCGGTGCAGTGTATTCACACATGGGTGATTATCCGAATGCCTGCTTATTTTACGAATACGCTCTGCAAATTGGTCAACAAGTGCTACCATCAACACATTCTCATCTTCAACTGTACAAGAGAAACGTGGAAGAAACACAACATATTCTCACTGTACTTGGTTTTCTTAAATAGGAAGGTAAAATATGTGAACGTAAAACCGGTATGAGCACACTGGAAAAAGACTTTTGACTTCGGTTATTCACTGAAATATGATACTATTGCGGTATGATAGTAGTTGAACAAAATTTGAAAGATGCATGAAGTAAAAAGAATATTGAGGACAGATGTTTCTTTTTCTAATAAATGGTTAAGACTATATAAAAAGAAGTAGCCAAGAATCAGGAGAACACAAAAACAATTGTCAGTATATATTTCGCGTATTTCAGTGGCATCAGTTGGCTAGTTTCGATGAGGTTTTATCGAGTTAAATATATTACTTTCACAAATTGAATTCGAATCTTATCAGCCAACATTTTCGTCTTTTAAATAGACACGAAAGTAATCATATGAAAATTTGCTTCTTCAAAACTGAAACAAAGACCAAAAATGAAGTATCTCTATGTGTTTCATCCTGTTATTATGAAAAACTTGAAAATCTTTCCCGTATAGAAGCATGATGTTAATCGAGAAATTAATCAAGAATAAGCGTAAGACATTGAATTGATTTTCCGATATATTTTTCTGTGAAGTTTGTATTGAATGAATCATGGTATATGGATGACTTTTCTCTTTTAGAAGTTCCTCTTGAAGAAAAGTTATTAGGAGAAGATAAACTGAACCCGTATGTGGAACAGTACATGGAATTTCAGTTGCAATTTTAGCTGCCTACATAATTTCCTTAAATATAATTCTTTAACATCATCATCAATGTAAACGGCGAATGCCTCACTTATATTGATTCAAAAATTAAACTTGATAATCTCTCTTAATGAGTTTTGGGCAAATTTCAGACTTCGTTAATTCAAACAGCGATATTCATTCACGACAAATATATTCTGTTATTTGAAATGAGTCTTTATACACTTGTTGAAGGATGAGGTTAAGAACAATAAAGGATTGAGTCACCGGAGAATCCAACATGACGACGAATTCAAAAATATAACAGACAACATCTGTACCTCATTCATGAACGAAGTGTGCCATTCAATCGACAACTTATACAAACAGATGATGCATTCATCATCATCGTAGCCTTTGCACCGGTATACTTCCACAGATGCAATATTCTTAATTAGAGAGCTTCTACGAATCAATGCATTTTCGAAAAATGATTTTTCCCGCGAAATCATACTCTTCGTCATATGAATGACAGTTTTGATTATAATCAATTTCTCTTACACTGAACATATTCTGAAATACAGTGAGAGTGTTTTTCCACGCTATTCAATAGCGTATCGAAACAGTGTGTATATTTTTCTTATTTGTTTACTTTTCCAATTTGTACGTTGGAAAGGTCTTCCCACGATTTGAAATATTTGTAAAGATTCTTATTTGCAGTGTTGTAATCATTTCCCAACAAAACATATGCATACTATGCATGTATATAAACAATTTATACTGCTTCCAGTTCTTTGCCTTTTTTTAGCTATATATATTCCACAGCAGTAGGACTTAATGGCGTCTATTCGTAGATATTCAATTAAATGTTTTTTTTTCAGTGGAGTTTTATTAATTAGCTTTATTAGGATGTATTCTCGTCAAGAACGTGCTGTGCATTTCGAAGTGTCGTGTGTAAAATTAGATTCGCACTATCTGCTTTGGTCATCCAACAACACGTTTTGGTGTTCGTTTGAAAATTCGCTGCATGCCGTTTGCATCGTCTTGAAAAGCAAAAATGCCAGAATTAAAGAGAACTGCTACGGATTTCTTGCTTTCATATCGAAGGGCATGAACGCCATTTCCCCTAAACACGCATTCATATCTTCGTCACTGAATGACCTTACTTGTCAATTACGAAATACCGGATGATTTACAGCATACACCTGACTCGATAGTTCGGGAAAAACCAGATGGTACGCGAAGTTATTTGCATGCATTTCCAGTTTTCATGTTGAATAAAGGTGTTTTGACACTATTATGTGGAGAAACAAGTAGCCTACCGTTAAAAATTGAATGCTGTGCGAGGAGAGAAGTGCAGCTGATTCTAAAACGAAATCGAAAATTTCGCATTCAGTACTAGGTTATTCCTTTCGACCCTGTGTAGTTTTATTGCCGTGAAACGATCACAGAGTGCTTCTCACGACTTGTTCGAGCGAAGTCACTCATCACTAGAGACTTTCAACATACATAAATTCTAAAATAGTTTTTAGCAAAACATTTGAACATTCCTCTCCAGTGTTGTCTCATAGTCGATCTGAGAAAGTCATGTTTTATCTTCTTGGATCGTTCTTCCTAAGTAAAAAATGAAATGAAATTCAACTCTTGTAGCTTCATGATCCATGATCAACGAAGCCGAAACGTTGAAAGACATAGATTTAAAAGGAAGAGAGAGTATCTACATGAAAAACATCTGAAAACAATTTCTTTTTTCTCACAGAAAGAATTCAATCTACTCTTCTTTCTAGTTTTAGATTCTACGATGAACATTTCGTATAAAATACTATATTTTCGTTACGACGTCACCGCCAGCACTGCTTCTGAATAGTCTTTTTATCTTCTATCTCGTTGCTGATCGAACACTTCGTGGCACTCTTCACTATCATGCCGTTTTAGTATTACTCATCGTCAATTTTCTCAACAACTTCATCGAAATATCTTCACTGCTGCCAGAGATCGATTGTTGTATCACTATAAGGAATTCGTCTGCATGACATGCTTGCCAGAAGTGCGCTGAAGAAGACGACGCGTAGTATGGCACGACGAGAAAGACGAGACAACGGGATAATGCCTTTTGTGCGCCCTTGGCGTATTCGCACTATACATAGACGTGCTTTTCACATATGGAACTATTTGGAAGGCTAAACTAGCCTCATAATCAATAAAGAAAAGTTGGAGTATAATTATGGGAGCTGTACGCTAGAATATAATTCAATAGGAAAATTCCAGGAGTAACAGTGTAACAGAGCATCTCTCATCGCATGAATATGAAATTATATTTATAGTTTGCGGAAATGACAACTATAGTTACTTTTCTATTGTTTTGTCGGTTGTATTCGAATGTACTTTGTTGGAATTGTGTGAAATACGCAATTATTCTGTCTTTAGAAGAATGCGTTGAGTATTTAGGTATGTATTTATTCTTAATGTATCTTTTTTGAATTCTCGTTAGCCCTACAACTTAGACAATAATCCGTCATGCAGATTGTGATTTTAGATGTGCATCTAGAAGAGAGAAAAGAACATCATGCATTACTCTAACGTCTATGTACATCATTTGTATATACTTTATTGCTCGTTTACGTTTCAGTTGTTGAGCTGCTGACATAATCGCGTAAATAAAGTAAAGCAAAAGCTTCCTCATTCCCTTGAAATTTATGTCAACTGCGTCAATTGAAATATTCTCATGATTAGTTGTTTTTTAATGTTTGACATTTTTACAAAAGTTTTATATGCATGTAAATTCGCTCGAGTTGTCGATCGAAAACTTCCGGTACACTTCGCTAAGCAATTTTCATGCAAAAATATGATTCTGACAGTAAGAACGGGTGTAGTGTGTTGTAAGTAATAGAGAAAGTGTCAAGAAAATGCTCAAAAGCATTCTAAAACAACTTTTTCAAGATTTTCTCATCATGAAAGTAAGAAAAGTGCGATGGAAACATACTGTGAGAGAACAACTAGCCTAATGTTGAAAATCGAACGCTGAGCGACATCAAAGAGTTAGGACTATCACAGAGCGTTTCTCACGAATTGTACGAACGATGTCACTCATCACTAGAGACTTTCAACATACATAAATTCTAAAATAGTTTTTAGCAAAACATTTGAACATTCCTCTCCAGCGTTGTCTCATAGTCGATCTGAGAAAGTCATGTTTTATCTTCTTGGATCGTTCTTCCTAAGTAAAAAATGGAATGAAATTCAACTCTTGTCACTTCATGACCCACAATCAACGAAGTCGAAACGTTGAAAGATATAGATTTAAAAGGAAAAGAGAGTATCTACATGAAAAACATCTGAAAACAATTCCTTTCTTCTCACAGAAAGAATTCAATCTATTCTTCTTTCTAGTTTTAGTTTCTACGATGAACATTTCAGAGAACAGTTCCATAGAATCGTCATCCACCTATGAAACTCCACATTCGAGAAGTATAAAATACTATATTTTTGTTACGATGGCACCGCCAGCACTGCTTCTGAACAGTCTTCTTATCTTCTATCTCGTTGCTGATCGAACACTTCGTGGCACTCTTCACTATCATGCCGTTTTAGCATTACTCATTGTCACTTTTCTCACTAACTCTATCGAAGTACCACGCATCATTCATTATCTGCACTTAGGCATTGTTTTACCACAAACCGATCTCAACTGTTTGATATGGCAATGTTGTGATTATCTCTTGGTCAGCGCTGTCACGGTTCGCNCTTATGAACAGTCTTCTTATCTTCTATCTCGTTGCTGATCGAACACTTCGTGGCACTCTTCAATATCATGCCGTTTTAGCATTACTCATCGTCACTTTTCTCACCAACTCTATCGAAGTACCACGCATCATTCATTATCTGCACTTAGGCATTGTTTTACCACAAACCGATCTCAACTGTTTGATATGGCAATGTTGTGATTATCTCTTGTTCAGCTCTGTCAATGTTCTCATGTGTTGGACATCGATCGAACGGTATCTCTTCATTTTTCATCGAAATCTCTTCACAACTGCCAGAGGTCGACTGTTGTATCATTACATACCATTTGTGATCATCATCGTCTATCTCGTTCTTTTCTACATTGGAGTTATTTTCATCTACCCGTGTGATGCACAGTTCGATTTCAGTCAACCACTCTGTGGATTCCCATGTTACACAACTCAAGCAGTCATCTCATTCTATGATCTGTTTGCTCACAGTTTCTGTCCGATGTGTGTGGATGTTTCACTCAACGTAGTGCTGATCATTCGTGTGTTGTATCGAAAACGAGTTGGTCTCCTGCAACAACAACAACACCATCACGCCAAAGAATGGCAGAAAAATTGTAAAATGATTGTTCAACTATTGTTCATCACATGCACGTATTTGGTGTTTCAAGTGCCTTTTGACACGATGGTGCTGCTGCTGGTGTTTGTTAGTTTACCGGAATGGGCGATTCGTCTGCAAGCAATGTATTTTTATTATTTTTTCTGGTGGTTGACATTAGTTTTACCATTCGTGTGCATGATATGCTTGCCAGAAGTGATGAAGAAGATGAAGAATAGAATGGCACGACGAGAAAGAAGAAAGAATACAGTGATGCCTATGACTCTTACTCGGTACAATAAAAACTGAAAATCTTCTACATCGTTCTATAGTATTCGAATTCAAAGACATCTCCAAATAGTATAGACCCTTTATCTTATTTTGCTACACTCTGTTCATACATGTTTGAATGATTTGTCATCTAGTGCCATCTTTCGTTCTCTTTTGTCATTATAAACCACGAGGAAGAAACAAAGAAATAAGACATTTTTTTCGTTCTTCGTTAATAAATTGAAGCAAATAAATACCGAGGAGAGAAACACGTGTGATGCACAACTCGCAATGCACATACATGTTACTCTTTGTAATAAGTAGATACGCCTCACTTTCCTTCTGTCGACACTGTGATATGAATAAAGTTCAATAAATTTTGCTATATAAAAAGGTAAGTCAGTAGGCCAGATCTGAAAATAAACCATCAATGAGACAAAGTCGTAGAAAGGATCTGTCTTATTTAGTAGTTAAAGCCAGGGAACGATCAAACAGATCTTCGACGTGGAAATATGCTTTCGTGGACTTTAGTTTTGCGCATATTATTTAGTACAACACTATGGCAAATTATGGCTGATGCCCGAACAGTTGTAACTAGTCACCAAAATCCGTCCGATGTAAAACATTTCGAACACAAATTAGACACAAATATAGGCTATTGGTCACCAAGTACCAGTTCGATCGATTGGTGTGAACGTAATTATGTTGTAACTCAATATATTGCTGAATTTTGGAATTGCATTTCGAGCTTTTCCATGTGCATATTGGGTGCAATATTATTCGTCCGAGGTTTATATAACAAACTCGAAACTCGATTTCTATTATCTAGTTTGGGTTTTGCTTTCGTTGGACTTGGCTCGGCATATTTTCATGGTACGTTAACACACTTGGGTCAAATGTTCGATGAACTGCCGATGGTCTATTCGATGATTGTTTGGTGGTTTATATTATTCCGAATGAACGATTCGAAAACGATCAAAAGTATCATCTTCGCGATTGATTTATCAGTTCTTTTTGGCGTCTTTTACGGATTGCTTTGGACTTATGTGCATAGTTTACAGACATTTGTGTTGGTATTTCAAGCACATATGAGCTTGATGGTTATTGGAGCCATAATGAAACTGATTTATTTGTATCGTCAGCCGTATCATCACATCTATCAACTTAAATACATCATCATCGTCTATATTGTTTTGTTAATCTCCGCATTCGTCTCTTGGACTGTGGATCAACAATTATGTGAAACATTCAATAACAAAAGTCCATTCAATCCACAATTACATGCTTGGTGGCATGTACTCGGTGCTTTTCATTGCCATCTTGGAATAGTATGCAGCGAGGCGATGCGTCTTCTGACAATTAAATATAAACAACATAAGAGTAGAAACCCGAAACAACCGTTCAAGCCAGAAAATAATATACAATTTGTTCTCTATTTGGGATTACCTTATGTTGATTATTCGAAAGAAACACAAACGCCTGAAAGAAAAATTCAGTAGAAATCTTCGCGTTGTTTGATTTAAACTAAAGAAAGACTTTTTTCCCTTTTTTTTGTTACTACCAGATTTGTATGTCGCTGAAAATAAACTTCAAGGATATGATCAATAATGATTCACGAATTTGACGTAATGCTGTCTTTGTGCACTCACAGTATGATTCCTTCAAAGAAAAAAAAATCGTTAAGGCCTGTCGTTCTCTTGTTTTTATTCTAAAATGAATCATCGAGAAACTGCGCGTTGTGATAGAAGAAAAAGTTGTCGTAGTTAAATGACGAAGGAAAGGAAATAAACTCATGTTTTTTTTTATTGTATTACTGTTGTCCTTATAAAAGCTTACGACGAAAGAGAACGACAGTCAAACTGAGTAAAGTATACAATTTTTTAACGAACATAAATCAAAATGGGTTTCAAAACTTACCTAATGAATCGATTTAATTCTCGACGATTTCGTCTCAATGGGATTCTGCCATCGACACGACTTCCAAGCAAACAAAAGCTGTGCTTAGCTTTCCGAGATCACGTACAGTATAATGCTGCTCAACTTCCACCCAAGGTTGATCTGCGCAATGATATGACGCCCGTTGAAGATCAATCGAAGATCGGTAGTTGGTAATGCAGTTTAAAGACATAAACTATCACCAATAAATCTTTATTTCTTTATTTAGCGTAGCTAACTGTCTTGCTGGTAAGACAATTGATAAGAGTTTTTCTGTTTTTCATGATGCTTTTTAAATTCAGGAGCGTACGAATACTTGACAAAGAAAAGTGATGGACGAAACACGGATGTTAGTCGTTTATTTATCTATTACAATAGTCGAGCTAAAGATGGTCGATCAGGACTATCTGATTCGGGTTGCTCGATGACCAGTGGTATCGAAGCATTAGAAGAATTCGGTACCTGTCTTGAATCTCTTTGGCCTTATAACGTTGTGGATGTCAATGCACGACCCAGTGATCAAGCTTATCAAGAAGCAAAAAAGCACACGATCAAGGAAGCGCTTCAGATCGATATTGATTTGCACGAAATGAAATCGTGTCTTGCCCAAGGCTTTCCATTCGCATTTGGATTGAGATTGTATCGGTCGTTTGATCGAGCGTCTACAACAGGTGTTGTTCCAATGCCGAATACATCCGAACGAATACGTTCATCACACGGAAGGTTCGTAGAGTTTTTTTGTTCATCATCGGCATCGATGTTTGTCTTTCCATCTTATAGTCATGCGCTATTAGCTGTCGGTTACAGTGATCATTCCAGATCGTTCATTGTTCGAAATTCATGGGGAGCAGATTGGGTAAATCAGATGGTTTTTATTGATATTCTCTGAGATTGCATAACTACGTTTAGGGAGATCAAGGATATTGTTACATACCGTACGATTATATGACAAATCCCAAGCTGTGTTTTGATGCTTGGGCAGTTCGAAAATTATCCAACGATAGTTTTGGAAAAGAACATTGGGATAATGTCGATGCGATCAATTATCTCAAAGCTGCTGTCATGGAACTGATGTCAATGGTAAGCAATGATTATACTTCAATGATTACTAGGTCATTATCTAATCGATAGGATAATAGTAACGATGATGACAACCTTGCAATTGAACAGGTAGTTGAAGATGACGAACCACGTCAAGGTCAATACGGTGCTAATAGCGGTTATCAGCATCATCCATGGCCGAACAATGGTGGTGGATTTCCTCCACCTCCTCCTGCTTGGCATCAACCACATGGTATGAGTAAATTCTCATCGGTGTTCGCCGGACAATATATCATTCGTTTAACTATTCTTTCAGGCTATCCCTATCAGGGAAATAATATGCCACCGTATCCTAATCAACCACAACCGTATGGTGGAGGATACGGGGTCCCCAACTATCAACATCAACCTGGTTTTCCACCATACAATAACTCTGGCGGTTATTTTCCAAATCAGTATCAAAGTATAGCCCTATTTTAAGCGAGTTAGCAGAGTCTGTACAAATTTCTTTTTTCTCTAGATAATTTTCCACCAGTCAATCCAAATTATCCGAACAACTTTCCACCGCATCCGGCTTCGCTCGCTGATTTTATGAATTCCGAGAGTCAAAATCAACCATTCGGAATGGCACCGAATTACAACCGTGGTCCATATAATAATCCGAATCAATATTAGATCTTATTATAAACCACGATAGTTCTTTTTCTTTCCTGAAATCGCATCAACTATAATAAATGTATATTAAAAACTAGATCAAAGGAGTGAGCTCACTCTCCTCTGGAAATGAATCCATATCTTCGTAACTTACGTTCTCCAAAACATATTCTAACATTATACTGTACACATCGATCGTTTATTCTTTTTAAACGATAGTGCTGAGAGAACAATAGTGGTTAATAGATGTTCAGTGCAATGTCCAAAAGAAATCCTATCAATTATTGTATTCAAGGCAGCAAATCTAGCTAAAACTGATTGCTATGCTGTTATCTCACTTGAACCATTCACAGAAACCGATCAGAAGACACAAATCCAATATTCAACGAAAAATTTGCATTCCCTACACTGGATAAACTAGACGCAAACCGTCGCAAAAGACTATACGGACATTCTTGATTATATCGACATCTTCATATTCTCGTGTTGTAGTAGTCAAAATCAATCCTATTCGCGACTATGCATCATTTCGTCATATACCAGACAGGAAAGAAAGAAAAAGTCGACACACGTGCTTCTGTATCTTTGTTTTTGGTCAACTTCTTTCTCTTTAACGCATATAAACATCATCATGCCGTTCGCTTTAGTCGTACGTGAATTAAAAAAACTCGTCTTAGAGGAACTTCCTGTAAATAAAGATACTTGTTACTTCACTTTCACGTATCTGTATATCTGTAGCTTCCCTACTGTGGATTCAAGGATCTTTTGATCAAAGTAACCCATGTTGCTCAGAATCCGACCGATTGGAAATCGCTTCATTTCGGCGCAGCAAAACCGGGATCTATTGTTGGTTGTGATTTTGCCGGTGAGGTAGTCGAAGTCGGAAAAGAAGCTATTGGTTAGTATGAGTATTTGCATGTTCATTGCATATCATCAGGTTTTATAGGTAATTATCGGAAGGGAGAACGAGTAGCTGGCTGTGTTCCTGGTGGTGTACCTGCTGACTTGGGTCTTCGTGGTGCATACTCTGAATATGTTGTTCAAGAAGCGTCACTTGTCTTTCGTTATCCATCGAGAATATCGCCTGCTGAAGCGGCTACAATTCCACTTGCTTCGATCACAGCGGCTCTCGGTCTCTTTCATGAAATGGGCTTGCCTTTACCACCAGCGACCACCAAATCTAAAACGCCAGTTCTCGTTTGGTCCGGTAGTACAAGTGTCGGACAATATGCCATTCAGTTAGCTAAAATCGCGGGTTGTTTTGTTATTACAACAGCATCGCCGGCACGACACAATTATTTGAAGGAACTCGGTGCTGACGTTTGTTTGGATTACAAAGACGTAAATACTGTCTCACAAGTTAAAGAAATCACCAAAAATGAATTAGCGTATGCTATCGATTGCATTTCAGAAAAGGAATCCATTAAACAAGTATGTGCTGCATTAACTGGCAAAGATGCGCAAGTTGTCACAATTCTACCTCGGGTATCGAATGAAATACCATCACATGTCAAGGAGCGTAGTGTCCTGATGTATACAATCTACGGTCATGAATTACATGCTTTTCGTCGAGTCTATCCGGCTAAGCCAGAAGACAAGAGCTTTGCTGAACATTTCTACAGATTACTTTCTGATTACTTATTACCGAATGGCCTTTTGAAACCAAACAAAGTCACTCGAATGCCAGGCGGTCTCAATGGTGTTGAGGAAGGGTTTAAACGAATGATGGAAAATAGAGTAGCATGTGAAAAGCTCGTTTATACACTAGCAGAGACAAAGAAAGCGAACGATATAAAAATAAATTCAAATTTGTAGAGATTTTTGTAGATCTCGTTCAAAAAGAAGAAAGATTCATGACATCTTTGACTTTCCTACGATAACTTGTCCGTATGAATTATGATTTTCTTGTCGCTCTTGTAAAGAAGGCACTCACCTAGTCTTCTATTAATAGAATTAATTATAGAAATACAATAGTCTAATTATGCAGAGACAAATATTCTACGAGGATTCACGTGCAGTAAATGAAAATTCGAGAAAGTTTCAACACTATCTTCGAACTTTATGAACATTTTCTACGTTTTTTATCCATTGACTGCTTATCTAATTCAAATTTGCAATCGGTGTGTCAAAAAAACGTTAGACAAAGCAGCAGTTTTCTAAATTCACATGGGCATGTACGAATTTACTTTGGTGAAAAATGTTCTCAAAGCTGCGAAATCTAATCAACCGTTGTCAGAGAGTAGGATCATCTTTTTAATATGAAAAAGAACACTCCGAAGCCTTTTCTCTTTATTCATGACAGTATATAGTATAGATACTTGTATAATCACCATTTTTAATTACGATAAGGATGTATCGTCTCATATAAGGTAAGATGACTTTTGATAATCCACAGGCTATTTTAATCAGCAGATTTATATGCTGCAGCTATTCTACTCTTTCTAGAACGTTCAGCATTGCACTTATACACCGTGCATTTGTATTTTGTTTGCTTTTCAAACATCATCATACAAGCAATGCCAGTAACAGGTTTGCCAGCATTACAACAAGACATAATACGCTATGGTTTGTCCGTTTACTTTGCACTGGGCTTGCTAGGCAATATTTTCAATTGTCTTATGTTCACACGATCATGTTATCGTCGCATACCAAGCTCAGTATATTTTCTGGCCCTTTCAAGCTTCGGTATTATCTACATCATTTGGACCATGTTTCCATTGATGTATACACTTAATAATCCTGATCCTCAAGCAAACTCGGCAATTTATTGTAAAACACAAAAATATGGTATTCATCTTCTTGCTCTCTATCTTCGCTATACCATCGTTTTTGCTTGTATCGATCGATTCCTGATCACTAGAACAAATGTTCGCCTTCGCTCACTGAGTTCCGTTAAAACAGCAATTATCTCGCTCATTGTCATGGTTCTAACAGGTTTCTTCATAGCAGTTCATATATTGATCTACACGGATATCAACAGTGGTGTTTGTACCATGACTGGATTATATAAGTTAGTTTATGCCATTTATCAAATCATGGTTGTTTCGATTATACCACCATCATTAATGAGTATCTTTAGTGTTCTCACTATTCGTAGTCTTCATCAACGGAATTCTACGACGCAGGTGTCCAGCAGAAGAAAAGATCATCATATGGTTCGAATGGTTCTCGTCGAAGTTGCGGTTAATGTTTCCACTTCTATTCCGTATTCAGCTAGTCTTTTCTATGGTGCAGTCACCTACGCTCTGAAGAATAAAAGTCTCGAAAGAATGGAGATCGAGTCATTTGTTACGTTCATCACACAAATTCTGGTATATTCTTTAAGTGTTGTTCCTTTCTATCTGTTCGTATTAACATCGAAGCCATTTCGCAAGGACTTTATCAAACTACTTCGACATTTCTGGAATAAGTTTGTGATGCGTCGAACACAAATTATTCCAATTAATGATCAAACTTATTCGACAACCAACGTTGGTACGCTGACACGATATAAACAACAGAAAACTACGTCCAAAAACTAAAACGGAATCTGTTCCTTTTTAAATTTAATATTGAAACTAAAATAAATCGCGTAATCTTAATTATTATTAAAAACAAGCTTACGCTCAACAATAGACTCTCTTAATTTAATTCATATGATCACCCCATTTCTCCAAAGTATACAACACCTCCTTGTGCTGTAATGGTTAACATGTCTGATTGTAGCTCAGGCGATCTCGGTTCGATTCCGAGCGAGGAGATATGTTCTTTTTTTTACTATTGAGGAAAAGAATGAGTGATGCAATAATTTATGTCAATGTTACACACGCTGTTTTCGTTTTTTATTTTTCGGTGAAAAAGAGAATAATGATGCAATTGCGTTGATGAAGTAGCGGTTGAGTGATGCAACAAAAAAAATCTATCCGTGCCGGGATTTGAACCCGGGTATTGGCGTTGAAGGCGCCACATCCTAACCGCTGGACTACACGGATATGGTATTGTAGATACGTACAGTTGATGTCGGAATAATCAAGAGTATACTCACAGTTACCTGCAAAATAGTATAGACTTTTTTTCTTCCAACAATATTTACCACGTCTGTTTGATTTTGATATCGACTTCAATAGCTCCCATTCTTCTCTACAAGATTCAGTATTATAAAAAAAGAAAACCTGCATTTGCATTTTTGGCTTATGGTTGAATATGACTGAATCCTTTTTACTTTCAGATTTTCAAGAGCAATACCAGCAATGGCACTACAACGCGCAAATGATATCATCGGCAAGTCACGCGATGAATACCAATGCAATCATGTAGTCAATTACGTTTTAAATGGCGATAAAACCAAAGGTGGGTTAGCAAGAAGCTATCTGAATTATGGTGAAGTAGTACTAGTAAGTTGTTTCGTTGTCATTTTGTTATGTCATGCACTTTCCTCTTTTATCTGGTAAAGACACCTCAGGCACTCGATGTTGTCGTTGATAAAGACGGTGTTCATTGTGGGACCTTCATAGATAGTGGAAATTTTATACATTCTTCAACCAAAAGACATCAAGTGATTAAGGTTGGACTAGAACAGCTTGACAAAGTTTTTCCCCGTGGTTATACAATTCGTCGAAAGTAGTTGAGCCGTTGAACTCAAGTTATTACTTTTATTTTACGTAGAAAAATTCGACTTATTCATGTAATTAAGAATTTCTTTTTCAGTGAAACTTTTGTTGGTATAGAAATTGCACAAGAAGAGAGTCGACAAAACACATTCCGTATTCTTCGCACGTCTTCAGACGAGATTGAAAACATCTATGCTTTTCATTATACAAGGAGTTTTTTTAAAATAAACATCGCATGCTTATGAGAAAAAAATGCGCACATGTTTTTCTTTTTCATTCCTTTTTCTTCCGAGAGAAAACCCAATTTGAATTGTGACTTATCGTTGGAAGACTCCAGTTTATACGCAGAATCATCTTGTTGCTACACGTTTATTTAGACAAGAAACGAAAAAAGAGCTGTCACTATTCAAGCTCTCGCTTTTCCGCTACCTCGCGCAGTATAATTCGAAATTGTGGACATCGCATTTCTACAATAATCTGACTTTTTTCAGATATGGAGACAAATGACAAGTGTAGTTTCTGCGGCAAAAAGATTCAAGAAGGGGAAACCATAAAGAAGATGATAGGTGGTCTGCTCTGCCATCAAGCATGCTTAAAAAAAAATATGGTAAGCAAAATAATCTTGTAAATGTGCTTGTCAGAATTATTTAGATTCTCTTATTCTTTTAGGATACCCCTACGCAAGTGTACAACCCAAATGAAGTCAGAAATCCGCTGAGTTCAAGTGAATCCATTGTGCATACAATACAGATAGATGAAAATCATTGGAAATGCAAAGATTGTTCGACGCAAAATGTCAATTCAACTAGACGATGCAGAGGGTGTGGTAAAACACGATCTAATCAAAATACATCCGGCAGTAGTGCGTGGAACACGACACTAAACGAGGAAGAGTATGGGTGCACATCGACACCCGGTGCACCGAAATCTTCTGAACGATACCCATCTGCGAAATCAGATAAAAAAGGTAATTAATAGTTCTGATTGATGTCACCGTAATTCAATCTATTTGCAAGTAATTATCGTTTCTTTTTTGTCATATTTATTTATTTAGGCACCTACGATGATGATGATGATGATGATGATGTGCAGTATGAATCGAAAAGTTCTTCAGGTAAAAACTCAAATCCTCAACATCATCAAGATAAAATACTTGCCGAAGGAAAGAAACATCGAAAACCAGTAAGTTATGAAGACGATGACAGTGATGATTCCGAGCCGAAAGTCGCATCTAGCAAGAGGCTATATCCTGAACTTCCTCAAGATGAAAAGCCTATCAAAGAGAAAAAAACGTCAAAACCAAGCCACCATTCTGATGATGATGACGAAGATCGGTCGACTGCAAAGTCGAAAAAACCAATACCATCAACAGGAAAGAAGTCAGGAAAAACTCGCAGCCCATCGCCATCCACGTCGAAACAATGGGCAACGGTTTATATTACTGATTTGCCAGTGCATATACAGAGCAATTCTAAAATGGAAGCACTAATTAGTAAGCGAATAGAAGACATGCTGCAAAGTAAGCCAAAGGAAGTCAAATGCTATTCAAAATTAGGCATCGGTTTTATTTGCGTGGCCAATAATGAACTGAAAAACCGTCTGTTAAACACATTTGGTAGAATTGTATTAGATCCGAAAGATGGAAAAAGTTACATTGTATTTGTCGAAGACATTGAAATTATTTCATATATGGTTCTTGAAGTTACAAAAGAAGAAGAGAACCAAATGTTACCAACAGCAACTGACATATCGCGTCGTTGGGTCGAACTACATAAAGGAGAAAGGCCAGTATCGTGTGACGTATTAAGCGCTCAGTTTCCAAATATTTATCGAGTTACTTCGTCATCGTTGGAGGAACTTACCAATTCAACACTTGATGGAGCTTTTCGTATGAACAAATTCCTAGGTCACATATATTATTGTGCAGATTGCTGTTTCTTTGATGATTTACCTCGTACAATCACAAAGCAACATATACACGACGCGATTGCTATGAAAATTAAACAGCCAAGCCTTTCCCAGGCTTCTCTCTATATTCAAGTAAATAAACGATCGGATTCTGTGTGCGTTATTTCTGCAGATGAAGCAAGATCATGGTCAGCAGAAAGTTTCATTACTATCGATAAAACTACGTTACAAAAGAAAACTAATCTTCCATGTCGATTAGTAATACATCCAATTCCAGAATCATACTCTATTCAAAATATCATTAAACATCGACAATTTCAAAATGCTGTAACGTCTCATAAGCTTGTTGGAGATCGTCTTATTCTGGAAGTCTCCGATAAAAATGTGTTTGACCAATGTTTAGATCGTGGTGCACTTCGACTTGATAGTGGCAATGTTCTCAGTATAGATCTTTGTAATTCCTTAAATAATCCAGATGGAAGCGACATTGACGAGGAGACATGGTATAGAGCGGACATGCTACAAATGAAACCGGATATAATGCAATTTTTAAATAATCTTAAACATAAAATTTTTCGTCTTCGATGGAATGCACAGCTCTGGAGTGAGCAGTTCGAACGCGTAGCAAAACAAAAACATGATCCAAACAATCCAACATCGGATCAGATTCGTCATTTACTTCGCGTCACTGTCATGTTAAATACACTTGCTGTAATGCAAAAACGAAGCTTTATGATCAAGGATCGTGAAATACAATTGAGATTGAAAAATCAGTTGGAGACTATCGTATATAATCATAAGTCAACGATCGAAAAAACAGGAAAATTACCGTTAAAGAAAATGCCATACTCTCGGACTAAGATTCGTGTTGTTCGTAATGATTGCTTGATTGAATATGAAAATATGGTCAAGAAGGGAAAACGACCTGTTCTTCTTAATATGGCAAGTGCAACCAGTCCCGGTGGTGGTTTTCGCAAAGGTGATGGTGCACAAGAAGAGAATATTTTTCGTCGATCTGACTATTGTCGAAGTCTTGATGTTGGTCTTGACGATTTTCTTCGAGAACGTGCTGATCGTTTTTATTGTTCTTCTGACTGTCGTCTTGATCGTGTATCGGATCCGAATAGTATGTATCCAATGGATGAATATGGTGCTATTTATACAACAGGTATCACCGTCTTTCGACAACCAGAAGAAACGGGTTATGCGTTTATGGAAAAACCACTAGAAGATGTTTGCTCAATTGCAATGGCTGCGTATCGTGATCCTGAACTGAAGGGCAATTTCTTAGCACCAAAATACGCCGTAGGAACAAGAAAAAAGATCGAAAATATTTTTGCTATTGCCCATCATCATAAACATGACTGTTTAATTTTATCAGCCTTTGGCTGCGGAGCGTTTAAAAACCCACCTGAACATGTCGCCAAACTCTTCCATTCGGTTATCGAACAATATGCTGGCCTTTTTGATACTATTGTTTTCGCCATCGTTGATGATCATAACGCTGGTCGTCAGCTTAATCCAGATGGGAACTTTAAACCTTTCGCTCATGTCTTAGATGATCAATATGTAGAACCACCTGCATCAATAGATAAGCCAGACACCATAATAGGTCCATATCTACTTTTAAGTGATGGAGTAGCTGTTGCTGATGTGAAAATATTCCACCAAACACCTTGTAATCATGGTCCTAAGTGCGTTGAAATGTACGATTCTCACCATAATAATCAGTTCTCTCATCCACCACTTTGTATTCAAGCAGCTATTGATGGAAAATGCAAGCGAACAGATGATGTTATTCATATGACATCATTCGTTCATCGAAATCAATGTCGAGATGGTGGTTTATGTAAAAAGGTCAATGATGAAAGTCATAGCCGAGAATTCGAACACCCAAACTATTGCCCCGAAGAAGGTCGTTGTCAGAATCAAGAAGGCGTCCATTTAAAACAATATCGACATTTACCTCTTTGTGAAAAGGGGCTCAAATGTATGGAATATCAAAGAGAAATTGCCAGTCATTGCAATAAATGTCGTCACTGTGCTCCACAATGTTCCCATGGTGGTCTATGCGCGATGTTTCATGACAGAGAACATGTCGAAGAGTTTAAACATCCGTTTGCTTCACCCTGTCCTCGAACACCATTTGATTGTCCTCATTTCATAGCCTTATCGGAAGCCAACANATTAGAAGAATTCGGTACCTGTCTTGAATCTCTTTGGCCCTATAACGTTGTAGATGTCAATGCACGACCCAGTGATCAAGCTTATCAAGAAGCAAAAAAGCACACGATCAAGGAAGCGCTTCAGATCGATATTGATTTGCACGAAATGAAATCGTGTCTTGCCCAAGGCTTTCCATTCGCATTTGGATTGCGATTGTATCGATCGTTTGATCGAGCGTCTACAACAGGTGTTGTTCCAATGCCAAATACATCCGAACGAATACGTTCATCACACGGAAGGTTCGTAGGTTCTTTCTGTTCATCATCGGCATCGATATTTGTCTTTCCCTCTTATAGTCATGCGTTATTAGCTGTCGGTTACAGTGATCATTCCAGATCATTCATTGTTCGAAACTCATGGGGGGCAGATTGGGTAAGTCAGATGGTTTTTATTGATATTCTCTGAGATTGCATAATTAAGTTTAGGGAGATCAAGGATATTGTTATATACCGTACGATTATATGACAAATCCCGAGCTGTGTTTTGATGCTTGGGCAGTTCGAAAATTATCCAACGATAGTTTTGGAAAAGAACACTGGGATAATGTCGATGCGATCAATTATCTCAAAGCTGCTGTCATGGAACTGATGTCAATGGTATGAAATAATTATACTTCAATGATTACTATGTCATTATCTAATCGATAGGATAATGGTAACGACGATGACAACCTTGCAATCGAACAGGTAGCTGAAGATGACGAACCAAATCAAGATCAATATGGTGCTAATAGCGGTTATCAGCATCATCCATGGCCGAACAATGGTGGTGGATTTCCTCCACCTCCTCCTGCTTGGCATCAACCACATGGTATGAATAAATTTTCATTGGTGTTCGTCGGACAATATATCATTCGTTTAACTATTCTTTCAGGCAATCCCTATCAAGGAAATAATATGCCACCGTATCATAATCAACCACAACCGTATGGTGGAGGATACGGAGCCCCCAACTATCAACATCAACCTGGTTTTCCACCATACAATAACTCTGGTGGTTATTTTCCAAATCAGTATCAAAGTATAGTCCTATTTTAAGTGAATTAGCAGAATCTGTACAAATTTCTTCTTTCTCTAGATAATTTTCCACCAGTCAATCCAAATTATCCGAACAACTTTCCACCGCATCCTGCTTCACTCGCTGATTTTATGAATTCCGAGAGTCAAAATCAACCATTCGGAATGGCACCGAATTACAACCGTGGCCCGTATAATAATCCGAATCAATATTAGATCTTATTATAAATCACGATAGTTCTTTTTCTTTCCGGAAATCACATTAACTGTAATAAATGTATATTAAAAACTAGATCAAAGAAATGAATTCATATCCTCGTACGTTCTCCAAAACACATTTTAGCATTACTGTACACATCGATCATTTATTCTTTTTAAACGATAGTACTGAGAGAATAACAGTGGTTAATAGATGTTCTGCAGTGCAATGTCTAAAAGAAATCCTATCGATGATTGTATTCAAGGCAACAAATCTAGCTAAGACTGATTGCTATGTTGCTATCTCACTTGAACCATTCGCAGAAACCTATCAGAAGACACAAATCCAATATTCAACGAAAAATTTACATTTCCTACATTGGATAAACGAGACAAACCGTCGAAAAAGACTATACGGGCATTCTTGATTATGTCGACATCTTCGTATTCTCGTTTTGTAGTAGTCAGAATCAATTCTATTCGCGACTATGCATCGTTTCGTCATATACGGGACAGAAAAGAAAGAAAAAGTCGAAACACGTGCTTCTGTATCTTTGCTTTTGGTCAACTTCTTTCTCTTTAACACATATAAACATCATCATGCCGTTCGCTTTAGTCGTACGTGAATTAAAAAAGCTCGTCTTAGAGGAACTTCCTGTAAATAAAGATACTTGTTACCTCACTTTCACGTATCTGTATATCTGTAGCTTCCCTACTGTGGACTCAACGATCTTTTGATCAAAGTAACCCATGTTGCTCAGAATCCGACCGATTGGAAATCGCTTCATTTCGGTGCAGCAAAACCGGGATCTATTGTTGGTTGTGATTTTGCTGGTGAGGTGGTGGAAATCGGAAAAGAAGCTATTGGTTAGTATGGAGATTTGTATGTTCATTCCATATCATCAGTTTTTGTAGGTAATTATCGGAAGGGAGAACGAGTAGCTGGCTGTGTTCCTGGTGGTGTATCTGCTGACTTGGGTCTTCGTGGTGCATACTCTGAATATGTTGTTCAAGAAGCGTCACTTGTCTTTCGTTATCCATCAAGAATATCGCCTGCTGAAGCTGCTACAATTCCACTTGCTTCAATCACAGCGGCTCTCGGTCTCTTTCATGAAATGGGCTTGCCTTTACCACCAGCGACCACCAAATCTAAAACGCCAGTTCTCGTTTGGTCCGGTAGTACAAGTGTCGGACAATATGCCATTCAGTTAGCTAAAATCGCGGGTTGTTTTGTTATTACAACAGCATCGCCGGCACGACACAATTATTTGAAGGAACTCGGTGCTGACGTTTGTTTCGATTACAAAGATGCAAATACTGTCTCACAAGTTAAAGAAATCACCAAAAATGAATTAGCGTATGCTATCGATTGCATTTCAGAAAAGGAATCCATTAAACAAGTATGTGCTACATTAACTGGCAAAGATCCGCAAGTTGTCACAATTCTACCTCGGGTATCGAATGAAATACCATCACATGTCAAGGAGCGTAGTGTCCTGATGTATACAATCTACGGTCATGAATTACATGCTTTTCGTCGAGTATATCCTGCTAAGCCAGAAGACAAGATCTTTGCGGAACATTTCTACAGATTACTTTCTGATTACTTATTACCAAATGGTCTTTTGAAACCAAACAAAGTCACTCGAATACCAGGTGGTCTCAATGGTGTTGAAGAAGGGTTTAAACGAATGATGGAAAATAGAGTAGCATGTGAAAAACTCGTTTATACACTTGCAGAGACAAAGAAAGCGAATGATATAAAAATAAACTCAAATTTGTAGAGATTTTTGTAGATCTCGTTAAAAAACAAGAAAAATTCATGACATCTTTGACTTGCCTACACTAACTTCTTTGTATGAATTATGATTTTCTTGTTGCTTTTGTCAAGAAGGCACTCACCTAGTCTTCTATTCATAGAATTAATTATATAATTACAATTGTCCAATTATTCAAAGACATTCTATGAGGATTCACTTGTAGTAAATGAAAATTCCAGAAAGTTTCAACGCTATCTTCGAACTTTCTGAACATTTTCTACGTTTTTCTCCAGCGACTGCTTATCTAATTCAAATTTACAATCGGTGTGTCAAAAAATGTTAGACAAAGCAGTAGTTTTCTAAATTCACATGGATATGTACGAATTTACTTTCATGAAATTATCTTCATGGTGAAAAATGTTATCAAAGCTGCAAAATCTAATCAATCGTCGTCAGAGAGTAAGATCATATTTTTAATATGCAAACGAACACCCCTAAATCTTTTCTTTTTACTCATGACAGTATAGTAAAGATACTTGTATAATTACCATTTTTTAATTACGATAAGGATGTAACGTCTCATGAGGTAAGGTAGCTTTTGATGATCCACAGGCTATTTTAATCAGCAGATTTATATGCTGCAGCTATTCTACTCTTCTTTCTAGAGCGTTCAGCATTGCACTTATACACTGTGCATTTGTATTTTGTTTGCTTTTTAAACATCATCGCACAAACAATGTCAGTAACAGGTTTGCCAACATTACAACAAGATATAATACGCTATGGTTTGTCCGTTTACTTTGCACTGGGCTTGCTAGGCAATATTTTCAATTGTCTTATGTTCACACGATCATGTTATCGTCACATACCAAGTTCAGTATATTTTCTGGCTCTTTCAAGCTTCGGTATTATCTATATCATTTGGACTATGTTTCCATTGATGTATACACTTAATAATCCTGATCCTCAAACACAATCGGCAATTTATTGTAAAACACAAAAATATGGTATTCATCTTCTTGCTCTGTATCTTCGCTATACCATCGTTTTTGCTTGTATCGATCGATTCCTGATCACTAGAACAAATGTTCGCCTTCGCTCACTGAGTTCCGTTAAAACAGCAATTATCTCGCTCATTGTCATGGTTATAATAGGCTTCTTCATAGCAGTTCATATATTGATCTACACGGATATCAACAGTGGTGTTTGTACCATGACTGGATTATATAAGTTAGTTTATGCCATTTATCAAATCATGGTTGTTTCGATTATACCACNATGCGCACATGTTTTTCTTTTTCATTCCTTCTTTTTCTTCCGAGAGAAAACCCACTTTGAAGTATGACTTATAGTTGGAAGACTCCAGTTTATACGCAGAATCATCTTGTTGCTACACGTTTATTTAGGCAAGAAACGAAAAAAAAAACAGCTGTAACTATTGAAGTTCTTACTTTTTTTACTTCCTCGCGCAGTATAATTCGAAATTGTGGACATCGCATTTCTACAATAATCTGACTTTTTTCAGATATGGAGACAAATGACAAGTGTAGTTTGTGCGGCAAAAAGATTCAAGAAGGGGAAACCATAAAGACGATGGTAAACGGTCTGCTCGGCCATCAAGCGTGTCTAAAAAAAATTTTTGTAAGCAAAATAATCTTGTAAATGTGCTTGTCAGAACTATTCATATTTTCTGATTCTTTTAGGATATCCCTACGCAAGTGTACAACCCAAACGGAGTCAGAAATCCGCTGAGTTCAAGTGAATCCACTCTGCATACAATACAGATAGACGAAAATCATTGGAAATGCAAAGATTGTTCGACGCAAAATGTCAACTCAACTAGACGATGCGGAGGGTGTGGTAAAACGCGATCTAATCAAAATACATCTGGCAGTAGTGCGTGGAACACGGCACTAAACGGGGAAGAATGTGGGCCCACATCGGCACCCGGTGCACCAAAATCTTCTGAACGATACCTGCCTGCAAAATTAGATAAAAAAGGTAATTAATAATTCCGATTGATGTCACCGTAATTCAATCTATTTGCAAGTAATTATCGTTTCTTTTTTGTCATATTCGTTTATTTATTTAGGCACCTACGATGATGATGATGATGATGATGATGATGTGCGATATGAATCGAAAAGCACTTCAGGTAAAAACGCATATCCTCAACATCATCAAGATAAAATACTTGCCGAAGAAAAGAAACATCGAAAACCAGTAAGTTATGAAGACGATGACAGTGACGATTCCGAGCCGAAAGTCGCATCTAGCAAGAGGCTATATCCTGAACTTCCTCAAGATGAAAAGCCTATCAAAGGGAAGAAAACGTCGAAACCAAGCCACCATTCTGATGATGATGACGAAGATCGATCGACTGCAAAGTCGAAAAAACCAATACCATCAACAGGAAAGAAGTCAGAAAAAACTCGCAGTCCATCGCCATCCACGTCGAAACAATGGGCAACGGTTTATATTACTGATTTGCCAGTGCATATACAGAGCAATTCCAAAATGGAAGCACTAATTAGTAAGCGAGTAGAAGACATGCTGCAAAGTAAGCCAAAGGAAGTCAAATGCTATTCAAAACTAGGCATCGGTGTTATTTGTGTGGCCAATAATGAACGGAAAAATCGTCTGTTGAACACCTTTGGTAGAATTGCATTAGATCCGAAAGATGGAAAAAATTACATTGTATTTGTTGAAGACATTCAACTTATTTCATATATGGTTCTTGAAGTTACAAAAGAGGAAGAGAACCAAATGTTACCAACAGCAACTGACATATCGCGTCGTTGGGTCGAACTACATAAAGGAGAAAGGCCAGTATCGTGTGACGTATTAAACGCTCAGTTTCCAAATATTTATCGAGTTATTTCGTCATCGTTGGAGGAACTTACCAATCCATCACTTGATGGAGCTTTCCGTATAAACAAATTCCTAGGTCACATATATTATTGTGCGGATTGCTGTTTCTTTGAAGATTTACCTCGTACAATCACGAAACAACGTATACACGACGCGATTGCTATGGAAATTAAACAATCAAGCCTTTCTCAGACTTCTCTCTATGTTCAAGTAAATAAACGATCGGATTCTATGTGTGTTATTTCCGCAGATGAAGCAAGATCATGGTCAGCAGAAAGTTTCATTACTATCGATAAAACTATGTTACGAAAGAAAACTAATCTTGCATGTCGATTAGTAATACATCCAATTCCAGAATCATACTCTATTCAAAATATCATTAAACATCGACAATTCCAAAATGCTGTAACGTCTCATAAACTTGTTGGAGATCGTCTTATTCTGGAATTTTCCGATAAAAATGTGTTTGACCAATGTTTAGACCGTGGTGCACTTCGACTTGATAGTGGCGAAGTTCTCAGTGTAGATCTTTGTAATTCCTTAAATAATCCAGATGGAAGCGACATTGATGACGAGACATGGTATAGAGCGGACATGCTACAAATGAAACCGGATATAATGCAATTTTTAAATAATCCTAAACATAAAATTTTTCGTCTTCGATGGAATGCACAGCTCTGGAGTGAGCAATTCGAACGCGTGGCAAAACAAAAACGTGATCCAGCTCATGGTGCAGTACATGATCCAAACAATTCAACACCGGATCAGATTCGTCATTTACTTCGCGTCACTGTCATGTTGAATACACTTGCTGTAATGCAAAAACGAAGCTTTATGATCAAGGATCGTGAAATACAATTGAGATTGAAAAATCAATTGGAGACTATCGTATATAATCATAAGTCAACCATCGAAAAAACAGAAAAATTACCATTAAAGAAAATGCCGTACTCTCGGACTAAGATTCGTGTTGTTCGTAATGATTGCTTGATTGAATATGAAAACATGGTCAAGAAGGGAAAACGACCTGTTCTTCTTAATATGGCAAGTGCAACCAGTCCCGGCGGTGGTTTTCGCAAAGGTGATGGTGCACAAGAAGAGAATATTTTTCGTCGATCTGACTATTGTCGAAGTCTTGATGTTGGTCTTGACGATTTTCTTCGAGAACGTGTTGATCGTTTTTATTGTTCTTCTGACTGTCGTCTTGATCGTGTATCGGATCCGAATAGTATGTATCCAATGGATGAATATGGTGCTATTTATACAACAGGTATCACCGTCTTTCGACAACCAGAAGAAACGGGTTATGCGTTTATGGAAAAACCACTAGAAGATGTTTGCTCAATTGCAATGGCTGCATATCGTGATCCAGAACTGAAGGGCAATTTCTTAGCACCAAAATACGCCGTAGGAACAAGAAAAAAGATCGAAAATATTTTTGCTATTGCCCATCATCATAAACATGACTGTTTAATTCTATCAGCCTTTGGCTGCGGAGCATTTAAAAACCCACCTGATCATGTCGCCAAACTCTTCTATTCGGTTATCGAACAATATGCTGGCCTTTTTGATACCATTGTTTTCGCCATCGTTGATGATCATAACGCTGGCCGTCAGCTTAATCCAGATGGGAACTTTAAACCTTTCGCTGATGTCTTAGATGATCGATATGTAGAACCACCTACATCAATAGATAATCCAGACACCATAATAGGTCCATATCTACTCTTAAGTGATGGAGTAAATGTTGCTGATGTGAAAATATTCCACCAAACACCTTGTAATCATGGTGCTAAGTGCGTTGAAATGTACGATTCTCACCATAATAACCAGTTCTCTCATCCACCACTTTGTATTCAAGCAGCGACTGATGGAAAATGCAAGCGAACAGATGATGTTATTCATATGACATCATTCATTCATCGAAATCAATGTCGAGATGGTGGTTTGTGTAAAAAGATCAATGATGAAAGTCATAGCCGAGAATTCGAACACCCAAGCTATTGTCCTGAAGAAGGTCGTTGTCAGAATCAAGAAAGCGCCCATTTAAAACAATATCGACATTTACCTCTTTGTGAAAAGGGACTCAAATGTATGGAATATCAAAGAGAAATTACCAGTCATTGCAATAAATATCGTCACTGTGCTCCACAATGTTCCCATGGTGGTCTATGCGCGATGTTTCATGACAGAGAACATGTCGAAGAGTTTAAACATCCGTTTGCTTCACCCTGTCCTCGAACACCATTTGATTGTCCTCATTTTATAGCCTTATCAGAAGCCAACAACACTCAAGGTCTCCCTCATTCTATTCAAGAACATTGTATTAAGTATGCCCATGTATGCAGAAAGGGCCGTTACTGTACTGATAACACTTCATTACATTTATCTAAGACAATTCATGTCGCTCGTAACGAGTGTTCATCTGGAGATCGATGTAAACGGCTAGCTGACGAAGAACATTTAAACTCATTTTCACATCCCAATGTTCCCGATGTTCGACCAGTCTGTCAGTATGGGGACAAATGTCGCGAACAGCATAAATTTGATCATAAAGTTAGTTATCGGCATCCATCAACAAGTGCAGACGGGGTAGTACAATATTATGGTTCGAATGAGGATACTGATTTTGTACAAAATCAAAAGCGAAATGTACTGGCAGTTGAAGACTTCATTTCAAGAAATAATTGGAAACCCTTACCGTCAGGGTCAATTCCTCATGAGATTCTCCATTGGGTGCGTACCGTAAAACCTATTCACCGATGCAGTCCGCTTATATTTGAGTCAATATTTTTACACGGTCATGTGATGAGTCGTGAATACATGGAACACTTGAAAGATCCGGCTTTCGTTGCTAATTCTGTTTTGCATCATACTCGGATACGTCGTATCGAAGAACTCAAGGAATGCGAAGATGATGCTAGACTATATGTAACTGCATTGGTCGCATTAGAATTTGAGAATAAAGGTTTTCATGCAGGAACTGGAGTTCCTATAGATTTGTTCAAGACAGACGCAGGTAAAGATGTTTCAGGTTACTCTAACAAACAAATATATGAATACGCCATCAAGAAGAAAGAAGCTCGTCTGATACATTTAATACAAAAAAAGGATCTAGCTGTTTTGCGCGAGAAAGCTATCGAAATTGCTCAAGCTTCAATTGAACTTCATTCAACACCAGCTGGTATTGGTCATCCACCTGACAAAGCGTTGGGCACTGATAAACAGGTGTTCAGCGTTCTTGGACCGAACTTCGGTCACTATTATGGTGATGTTATTATTGTTTTCAAACGAGAAATCTTACATCATCCTGACGCAAATTACTCCATGCAAGCAGCCACAATGTTTCCCAGTGGAAATGTTTACAAATTGCGACCGTGGCTAGGTCCTGATTCTGGTGATGTTACAGAACGAATAAAACATTATCACCGAACGAAGCTGCATGCATCCATACCAGGATATGAGTATGCTACCGCTCTCGAACTCATAGCACTAATTAGTCATCAGAAAAGATCAAAGAAAATGGATATTAGTCTTGATGAAATTTTTGATCAATGGCTTCAAAATGATGCTCATCACAATATTGAAGCACATTTACCGCAGCTGATTCCGCTCGATTATATTGATCACATTTATATACCAAAAAATTTGTTTGCTGCGCTTAGTGAAAAAACTAAGCAAGCAATTGATGCTCTTTTCAAACATCACATTACTCTTGTCCCACACGATGGCGTAGCTAATCATGAAAGGGGACCATTCGGACCAAACCCAAGAATACCATCACGATCAAAATATCAAGATTTTGTAGCTAAGAAATTAATCGAAGAATACAAAGATAATGACATTCATTCTTCAACACATTCCGTCGAAGGTGCAGTTATTACTGTTCCTTCATCAGCTTTTGATGATCATTATCTTCTACCTCTAACGATATCTCAAGCATTTGCACAATATCGTATTGAAAAGGCACATCACACATCTAAAGACAACATTACCTATATCTATTGGAAGGCTATGCATGGAGATATGATGTTAACATTATCCAACGAACAGATCAGTAACGATGAGAATCAGCCAAATCTTCGTTGTTTGATTTGCTACATTGCACCAAAACCTGCAATCAGTGATGACGACGATTATCATGAAGAAATTTCCTATTTGGCGGCTGCACATCCATTCAAACATGTGATGATTCTCAGCAAAAGATCATATAAAGCTAAATCAAATACTTTCTATCGTGGCTGTAACGGTCAGGATTTTATGACATTTTGCTTACAAATTCATCGGTCAACAGGAAAAGTTATTCTGTCACATGCTGGCCCAAATGGAATCTATAATNTCAATATTTTTACACGGTCATGTGATGAGTCGTGAATACATGGAACACTTGAAAGATCCGGCTTTCGTTGCTAATTCTGTTTTGCATCATACTCGGATACGTCGTATCGAAGAACTCAAGGCATGCGAAGATGATGCTAGACTATTTGTAACTGCAGTGGTCGCCTTAGAATTTGAGAATAAAGGTTTTCATGCAGGAACTGGAGTTCCTATAGATTTGTTCAAGGCAGACACAGGTAAAGATGTTTCAGGTTACTCTAACAAACAAATATATGAATACGCCATGAAGAAGAAAGAAGCTCGTCTGATACATTTAATACAAAAAAAGGATCTAGCTGTTTTGCGAGAGAAAGCTATCGAAATTGCTCAAGCTTCAATTGAACTTCATTCAACACCAGCTGGTATTGGTCATCCACCTGACAAAGCGTTGGGCACTGATAAACAGGTGTTCAGCGTCCTTGGACCGAACTTCGGTCACTATTATGGTGATGTTATTATTGTTTTCAAGCGAGAAATCTTACATCATCCTGACGCAAATTACGCCATGCAAGCAGCCACAGCGTTTCCCAGTGGAAATGTTTATAAATGGCGACCGTGGCTAGGTCCTGATTCTGGTGATGTTAGAGAACGAATAAAACATTATCACCGAACGAAACTGCATGCATCCATACCAGGATATGAGTATGCTACCGCTCTCGAACTCATAGCACTGATTAGTCATCAGAAAAAATCAAAGAAAATGGATATTAGTCTTGATGAAATTTTTGATCAATGGCTTCAAAATGATGCTCATCAGAATATTGAAGCACATTTACCGCAACTGATTCCGCTCGATTATATTGATCACATTTATATACCAAAAAATCTGTTTACTGCACTTAGTGAAAAAACTAAGCAAGCAATTGATGCTCTTTTCAAACATCACATTACTCTTGTCCCACACGATGGCGTAGCTGATCATGAAAGGGGACCATTAAGACCAAATCCACAAATACCATCAAGATCAAAATATCAAGATTTTGTAGCTAAGAAATTAATTGAAGAATACAAAGATAATGACAATCATTCCTCAACACAATCCGTCAAAGGTGTAGTTATTACTGTTCCTTCATCAGGTTTTGATGATCATTACCTTCTACCTCTAACGATATCTCAAGCGTTTGCACAATATCGTATAGAAAAGGCACACCACACATCAAAAGACAACGTCATCTACATCTATTGGAAGGCTATGCATGGAAATATGATGTTAACATTATCCAACGAACAGATCAGTAACGATGAGAATCAGCCAAATCTTCGTTGTTTGATTTGCTACATTGCACCAAAACCTACAATCAGTGATGACGACGATTATCATGAAGAAATTTCCTATTTGGCGGCTGCACATCCATTCAAACATGTGATGATTCTCAGCAAAAGATCATATAAAGCTAAATCAAATACTTTCTATCGTGGCTGTAACGGTCAGGATTTTATGACATTTTGTTTACAAATTCATCGGTCAACAGGAAAAGTTATTCTGTCACATGCTGGTCCAAATGGAATCTATAATCATGAAGAAATATCATGCACATTCGATCGATCAGAACTTGATTTAAATAAGATGGAATATATTCATGTCAGTGCTGGCTCACACTCAGAAGCTGTTCGAAATTTAATTGTCTGTTTTGAGAAGCAATCGAGCATGCATCCAACATTTGACACAGATTACGAGAGAGATTTTGCTCCTGCAACAGAAAACAAACCACGCAAAGAACATTCAGATACCGATCATCGTAAACCGAATAAAGATCCTCATGACGTGCCAGCAAAAGCATCTGCTAAGGACGAGCCAGAAGAGGAAGGATTGATCACGAAAGCACTTAATTTTTTCAAAGGTAGTAACAATTCAGGGACAAAGCTGTGTTCAGACAATGTCAACTGTTTGAAACAATATTCAACTGATGGAAGAGAGCATAATGCTAAGTTCGTTCATCCATGTCCTTTTTCAGAAAAATGTCGCGATAAAGATTCGCATACAACACACACTCACGAACCACACGACGCGCCTAGATGTTCCTACGATAGAGACTGCAAGAAATTAAATGATCCTTATCATCGAGCTGCTTACCGACACACAGGTCGTCCAGATTTTCTACAACCGTGTCGTTATCAAAAAGGTTGCAGGGATAAAACCTATGATCATCGCATGAAATATTCTCATGGTGAAGAGGTATTCACAAAATCATCATCATCATCAGCGGCAGCAGCAGCAGCAGCACCTTCTAAAGGTAAATTATTATTCTCTCTCTTTTTTTGAAAAATTATTTATCAATTCATTTTTCGTAGAAGAAAGTGAAAAACATGAATCCCACGATCATAGTGAGCAAACACCATGCAGAGACGGACGTAGCTGTCGTGACATCTCAACTGATCACCGAAAACAGTTCTCACATCCGTCGACTACAACAGCTAATCGTGCAGGAAATAAAAGCAAAACTCCATGCAAATTCGGCGTGAAATGTCATAATTTCGACACGGACCATCGAGCCGACTATAGTCATCCTGATAAATCATAACATTCAGGGTTAATCTAATGTATGTGCGTGTGCGTAAGCTCTAGTAATTCTTTTCGACATTTACAATAAATTTTTACTGACATATTTGATTTCGCCAAGAAAACTTTATATAGTCGTGTACAACTAAATCTGATACAAAATATTTATTGAGGAAAGAGAGTGTCTCCTAAGATTTCATATTTATTGGAAGAAAGAATTTTTCTTAATTTACATACGCGCTCAACATTTACTATTGCTCTCTGTTCTCTCTGACACTTAGCTATATCACATGAGCAAAACACAGATTATCGATTTCGATAAATGAAAAAAAAAACACTATACGCGAGTTGACGCTGTTGATACTGATATATATTCGAGTGACCAGAGTGAATTTTCAGCAGGTGGTGTTTGATCGACTACCGACTTGTGCGAACGAATACATCGATAAATTTTATCATCATATTTCACGTGATCATCAACATAATACTGTGCATTTGCTTTCCACGAACGAAGTCGATTCATAGATAGAACATCAATATCCTTGTTCAATGCATTAAATGTCGCTCCAATCAGTTCACCTTTGCGATCTTTACTCAGTTCCCAAAAGAAGGCACCAGCTAATCGATATTTTTTCATATAATCACATTTCCATTTAACTGATTCGAGATCTTCATAGCTAATCCAAATTCCTGTTGAACTATTGAAAAGGAATGGAACTTTAGATTGGTCATCCCAATAACGTGTGTACGAGCGAATCACGTCATTTTTTATATCGTCATAATCGAACGAACCATCGCCCCAAGTGCCATTTGGAGGAACACTCGATGCAGCTTGTAAAAATCCGTTCAAAGTCGTATTGGTTACTTCTAAAAAGAGATTTCATTGTTATGAACAAAATCAATATGCACAAAACAGGTCATATCGACAACCTTGCCAGCCGTGTCCATATAAAGGAATGCCCATGACGATCTTATTCGGTGGCACTCTCGCCGAGAGATATGCTTGAATAGCCGCATGACAATTCATTTTCGATGTATATGATGAAGCCGACGCGTCATCTAAGGTTTCATTGTCGTTTTTGTACAAAGGAGCATTGTGGCCAGTCTGTAATTCTTGATTATCTACGTGAAACAGATGGAAAATGAGTATATCGCCAAGAGATTGTTATTTACTATGGAAATTGTAGGTAACGACATTGATCCAATCGACAAAATCAATGATCTTCGGCAAATTCATTTTACTAATATGATCAGGATTGACTCCAGTACTAAAACATTGAAACGAAAATGAAATCTTTGGCTTTGAATGAACCTCTTGCCGCTTACGCTAAAGTTAGAAAGTATTTCGTATCCAATTGTCGACGAAGTTCTTTCAAGAAAAGGTAGAGATTTCGTTGTTTATCTTCTAAACTTCCACTATGGTTCGGCCAACTGTCCGACATCGGNATGATCCTTATCATCGAGCTGCTTACCGACACACAGGTCGTCCAGATTTTCTACAACCGTGTCGTTATCAAAAAGGTTGCAGGGATAAAACCTATGATCATCGCATGAAATATTCTCATGGCGAAGAGGTATTCACAAAATCATCATCATCATCATCAGCAGCAGCAGCAGCAGCACCTTCTAAAGGTAAATTATTATTCTCTCTCCTTTTTGAAAAATTATTTATCAATTCATTTGTCGTAGAAGAAAGTGAAAAACATGAATCCCATGATCATAGTGAGCAAACACCATGCAGAGACGGACGTAGCTGTCGTGACATCTCAACTGATCACCGAAAACGGTTCTCACATCCGTCGACTACAACAGCTAATCGTGTAGGAAATAAAAGTAAAACTCCATGCAAATTCGGCGTGAAATGCCATAATTTCGACACGGACCATCGAGCCGACTACAGTCATCCTGACAAATCATAACATTCAGGATTGATCTAATGTATGTGCATGCGCGTGAGCCGTAGTAATTGTTTTTGATATTCAAAATAAATTTTTACTGACATATTCGATTTCGTCCAGAAAACTTG
The DNA here is from genome assembly GCA_905250025.1 of Adineta ricciae. Taxonomy (NCBI): domain Eukaryota; kingdom Metazoa; phylum Rotifera; class Eurotatoria; order Adinetida; family Adinetidae; genus Adineta; species Adineta ricciae. The sequence continues at coordinate 165,021 of CAJNOJ010000124.1, forward strand.
ATTATAGCCGCTTACAGCTAAATCTGATACAAAATACTTATTGAGGAAAGAGAGTGTCTCCTGAGATTTCATATTTATTGGAAGAAAGAATTTTTCTTAATTTACACACGTGCTCAACATTTACTATTGCTCTCTGTTCTCTCTGACACTTCGCTATATCACATGAACAAAACACAGATTATCAATTTCGATAAATGAAAAAAAAACACTATACGCGACTTGCCGTTGTTGATACTGATATATATTCGAGTGACCAGAGTAGATTTTCAGCAGGTGGTGTTTGGTCGGCTACCGACTTGTGCGAACGAATGCATCGATAAATTTTATCATCATATTTCACATGATCGTCCACATAATACTGTGCATTTGCTTTCCATGAACGAAGTCGATTCATAGATAGAACATCAATATCCTTGTTCAGTGCATTGAACGTCGCTCCAATCAGTTCACCTTTGCGATCTTTACTCAGTTCCCAGAAGAAGGCACCAGCTAATCGATTTTTTTTCATATAATCACACTTCCATTTAACTGATTCGAGATCTTCATAACTAATCCAAATTCCTGTTGAACTATTGAAAAGGAATGGAACTTTAGATTGGTCATCCCAATAACGTGTATACGAGCGAATCACGTTATTTTTTATGTCGTCATAGTCGAACGAACCATCGCCCCAAGTACCATTCGGAGGAACACTCGATGCAGCTTGTAAAAATCCGTTCAAAGTCGTATTGGTCACTTCTAAAAAGATATTTCATTGTTATGAACAAAATCAATATGCAAAAAAACAGATCATATTGCCAACCTTGCCAACCGTATCCATATAAAGGAATGCCCATGACGATCTTATTCGGTGGCACTCTCGCCGAGAGATATGCTTGAATAGCCGCATGACAATTCATTTTCGATGTATAAGATGAAGCCGACGCGTCATCCAAGGTTTCATTGTCGTTTTTGTACAAAGGAGCATTGTGGCCAGTCTGTAATTCTTGATTATCTACGTGAAACAGATGGAAAATGAGTATATCGCCAAGAGATTGTTATTTACCATGGAAATTGTAGGTAACGACATTGATCCAATCGACAAAATCAATGATCTTCGGCAAATTCATTTTACTAATATGATCAGGATTAACTCCAGTACTAAAACATTGAAACGAAAATGAAATCTTTGGCTTTGAATCAGCCTCTTGCCGCTTACGCTAAAGTTAGAAAGTATTTCGTATCCAATTGTCGACGAAGTTCTTTCAAGAAAAGGTAGAGATTTCGTTGTTTATCTTCTAAACTTCCACTATGGTTCGGCCAACTGTCCGACATCGGATCTCGCCTATACATCAAAATGATAATCTTCTTCAGCGATCTCCTGATTTTATTTACCAATTCAGATCAATCCCATCGAAATGATATTTTTCCATAAAATCGATACATGACGATGCAAAGATCGATCGACTACGATTGCTCACAATAACCTTCTTGAAGTTTTCTTGAAAGGTCTTCGAAAAAGAAAAAACGAAACAAGTCACACACCCACACCCAACTCAATTATAACTTACATCTCCACCAACAGAAATCAGTGTTCGTAGATGTGGATATTGATTTTTCAGTTCAATTATTTGTTTTAGATTCTCCGGCATTTGCGCGTCACTTTGGTTGATATTTGTCATATTTTCTGCTGACGTATGTTTATTGAGAGCAATTCGCCCTCGTGCATCAACATATGCAAAAGCATAATTTAAATGAGTAATCTTATTGACTGGTATATCGTCAACACTATAATTCCTATCGACCCACCATGAAAGATAATAAGCGAGAACGATCGGACTTTTTGACACTGTATCTTGATTGTGAAACAAACGACAATCATTCGAATCTAGGATATGAAATTCAAATCAAAATAAACGTTTTGATTCATATGGAATGCTGTTTACCGGATCCGCCTGATGGTATGATTTGTACACGAATAAAGAGTGCGATGATTGAGGCAATAATAAACAAAATACTGATTATATTGAAGATAATCAATCTACGACAGGAAATACACGCTTTGAGCGTTTCTCGAAATTTTAATCTGATTAACTGATTAGGAACACTAGCCGCTTCACGAACGTTTTCTGTTACTCTCGACAGTGAATTTGGAGCAGTATTAGCAACTGGTGAAGTTGATAATTGCTCGCTGTCTTTCAAGGCTAAAAACGGCAATTGTACTTTCGTTTCATATGCCCAAAACCTACCATTGTAGCAGACTCTATCCTCTTCATTGTCACTCATCATTTGTCGCCACAATGTTGTTTCATCTTTGCTTTTTAGTGTGTCGCCTGTTTGAGCTAAACGGAAAAAAACAAACAAACTATGATTTCAAGAACGAAAGGTGCAAATGCATTGAACTCACATTCCAATCGTTGAACAATATCATGACGCTGAATTTGTCGAAACGCCTGTATAAGATAATCAAAATCTTGGTCATTTATCAATCCACGATCAAATAAAGACTCCAACAGATTCAATGTGCCACCTATCGAAGGATCGTCACGCAATCTTCTCGGTATAACATTACCGAATAAAAAATGAAGACGACATCGATCCGTATCTGTTAAACTATCCTGTAACTTCAAAAGTAATCCGCGAAAATGCAATTCTTGCTTCACCAGATCGTCCTCAGTCACTCCTGACATTGAACTGTTTTGTTTACATGCGACAGTCAATGATATACATTTTTCTTTCTTTGGTTATTCAACATGGCGTGACTAAACCAATGAAATTTTTCAACTTTACAAACAATGATCGAATAGTACATAAGCTGCAATTTAAACCAATCGATAACTGTTCATATGTTCAAAATCAATGAGTCAAACATAGTTCAAAGGAAAATGCTTATCGTATCAAAAGAGCATGATTATTGTGTTTTGTAGATTACAAAACATAGATCAATGCATGGAAAGAGTCATCGTTGACCTTTATACAGTTCAGTATTTGGAATAAGTTCTCAATGAGTAACGATTCGCACACTGTCAACCTGGAGGATCTTTGTATAATATTAAATATGATAATATATTACTACTCAATGGCTGAATAAACGAGAACATATGATATCACAATGAACACGAGTATTCAGTTACTCTAGATAATTCCTCTAGCGACACCTAGTTATGATCACATTTTTCAGGAATATAAAAACCATGGAATATTTATTTACAACGCTATTTTTCTGTGAATTTTATTCTTTAGATTATGTACACCGAATAAAGTCGGCCACTAGTCACGTTCGGTATCACCTTAACTACTGTTTTCTATTCATCTTGCGTAGAACAAATGAAAAACTTGCAACTTATTTTAACTGCTATAAACGTTGCTCTACATGAATATTGAAAAAAGGACATGGCCAAACTCGAGTGTTTACCGAACGAACTCTTTCTTGAACTATTCGATTATTTTGATGGTACTGACCTTCTACATTTATTCTTTGGTCTCAATTCTCGTTTCAATCATCTTCTCTACGAACAAGTTCAACATTACCGGTTTAAATTCACTTCAGTGTCAAAACGTCGCTTTGATACTATCTGTCAGCAACATTTACCATGCATTGCCTGTCGGACTACAACTCTTTTGCTGTCCAATCATGATGATACACCTGAACAGATCGATTTCTTCCTCTCCTACGTACCATCGTGGAAATCGTTCACGGATTTACAGTCGCTCTCTCTTGCACATGTTTCATCATATCAAACGTTGTTAGAAGTCGTGCGTCGATGTTCTTCTCTTGTTAATCTCAACAGTTTGACATTGGATAGTTGCGTTTTAGAAAGCAATCAATCGGATCTCCAAGTCATGCTTGACATGATCTGGAGTTTAGCAAAACTGAGATTTTGCCAGCTTGGTATCTTACTTGCGGACGAGCCGTGGATATTTGCATCTACAAAAGTGTCTTTATGCTTGGAACAACTTCTGATTTACTGGAAATCTTTTGAACTAAACGAACTGAATAGGGTCTATGAATGCACACCGCACCTCAAGCATCTTTCGGTTTTGATTGCTCCCTCGTTAAAAAAGTGTTCGCTGAAATCGAACTTTTCAACGCTAGTCAACTTGAATATGCGCCTTTATGAACGATCGAACGATTTAATCACTGAAATTCTTCAAACTACACAGAATGTACGCTACTTAGAAATGACTTTGTTAAACAATCTGATTGATGGCCACCGATGGGAACAGATTATTCGAACTAATTTGTTAAATCTGACGACATTTCGATTACGAATGAAGGATACCTTACCTAAAAACGATCATCTTCAGGAGCGTCTGAATAATCTATTTTATTCGTTTCAAAGTCGATTTTGGATCCATGAACGCCAATGGTTTATTCGATGTTTAACGTGGGATTCAACTATTCATCTCTATACATTGCCTCGTAAAGTGAATTATTACGAACGAAAGCTACCTGATTCCCGAAGATCGACAAGTCCACACGATGATGATGACGAATTTTACAACAATATAACAAATATTCATGACGAAACGTTTTTCGATCAATCGATTCCATATCCAATGCATTTGTCAAAGATCAAACATCTCCGGATAAAACTTCCTATCAACAAGCAGTTTTGGTCGATCGTTTCGAGTTTAAAAAAATTAATTTCCTTAACAATCGAGTCATACACAGATGTCTTTCAGTGGCAAGTACAGACATTACTTGATCGAGCATGTCACTTACAAAACTTGAGTATCAAACAAGATGCGTCACTGCCTCTGCAGTCATCGTTATTCGATTGTACAAATACGTCACTTAATGAACTCGACTTAGGAGATTTGAATTATACTTTCCATGAAAATGAATGTATTCGACTAGCTCGTTCTCCATTAGGCTCTAAATGTCATATCCTATCGATCGTCGTCCAAGAGCGCCAGAACGTTGTCACTCTTGTTCGACATATGAAGAATCTTCAAACATTGAAAGTTCACCTGAAAGATGGAAGTAACGACGACAGTGCTGTTCGATGGCTAAGAAATAATTTATCGTCAACTTATGTGATCATAAAAAGTAAAGATGATGCCACAGATTATATTTTAATCTGGATGTAAAAGCGTTGATCTCTTTTCTTTGTCCCGTAGAACGTAGATTTCATAATAAATAAAGGACATCTCCTATACTCAAAAACAAGGGTAAATATTGAGAACGTAATATTCATACCGATACTTATATTTGCAAGATTATATTATAGTTAGAGTACAGTAATTTAGCATAGAGTGTCATATATTCTTTTCCATCGCGGCCATGCCATGCGTTCGGCTCTTTCTTCATCAATGAGCTGTTGAGTGTCAATTTGCCGTCTTCCCGTATCCAAGTCGATAGTGCTAGGTCGCATAAATGGAGTTTTTTTCCATACTTTCCATACTATATAGAAAACAAGAATGAATGNACGCTAAAGTTAGAAAGTATTTCGTATCCAATTGTCGACGAAGTTCTTTCAAGAAAAGGTAGAGATTTCGTTGTTTATCTTCTAAACTTCCACTATGGTTCGGCCAACTGTCCGACATCGGGTCTCGCCTATACATCAAAATGATAATCTTCTTCAACGATCTCCTGATTTTATTTACCAATTCAGGTCAATCCCATCAAAATGATATTTTTCCATAAATTCGATACATGACGATGCAAAGATCGATCGACTACGATTGCTCACAACAACCTTCTTGAAGTTTTCTTGAAAGGTCTTTGAAAAAGAAAACGAAACAAGTCAATGATCTTCCAAACTCAATTATAACTTACATCGCCACCAACAGAAATCAGTGTTCGTAGATGTGGATATTGATTTTTCAATTCAATTATTTGTTTTAAATTCTCCGGCATTTGCGCGTCACTTTGGTTGAGATTTGTCATATTTTCTGTCGATGTATGCTTATTGAGAGCAATTCGTCCTCGCGCATCAACATATGCAAAAGCATAATTTAAATGAGTGATTTTATTGACTGGAATATCTTCAACAGTATAATTCCGATCAGTCCACCATGAAAGATAATAAGCGAGAACGATCGGACTTTTTGACACTATATCTTGATTTTGAAACGAACGACAATCATTCGAATCTAGTATATGAAATTCAAGTCAAAATAAACGTTTTGATTCGTATGGAATGTTGTTTACCGGGTCCGCCTGATGGTATGATTTGTACACGAATAAAGAGTGCAATAATTGAGGCAATAATAAATAAAATACTGATTATATTGAAGATAATCAATGTACGACAGGAAATATATGCTTTGAGTGTTTCTCGAAATTTTAATTTGATTAACTGATTGGAAACAATAGTCGTTTCACGAACGTCTTCTGTTACTCTCGCCGGTGAATTCTGAGTAGGATTGGCAACTGATGGAGTTGACAATTCCTCGCTTTCTTTCAAGGCTAAAAACGACAATCAAATTACACTTTCGTTCTATACACGTAGAACTTACCATTGTAGCAAACTCTATCCTCTTCATTGTCGTTTATCATTTGTCGCCATAACGTTGCTTCACCTTTGCTCTTTCGTGTGTCTCCTGTTTGAGCTAAACAGAAAAAGCGAACAAACTACGATTTCAAGAACGAAAGGTGCAAATGCATTGAACTCACATTCCAATCGTTGAACGATATCATGACGTTGAATTTGTCGAAATGCTTGTATAAGATAATCAAAATCTTGATCATTTATCAATCCGCGATCAAATAAAGACTCCAACAGGTTCAATGTGCCACCTATCGAAGGATCATCACGCAATCTTCTCGGTATAACATTACCGAATAAAAAATGAAGACGACATCGATCCGTGTCTGTTAAACTATCCTGTAACTTCAAAAGTAATCCGCGAAAATGTAATTCTTGCTTCAACAGAACGTCCTCAGTCGCTCCTGACATTGAACTGTTTTGTTTACATACGACAGTCAATGACATACATTTCTCTTTCTTTGGTTATTCAACATGGCGTGACTAAACCAATGAAATTTTTCAACTTTACAAACAACGATCGAATAGTACATAAGCTGCAATTTAAACCAATCGATAACTGTTCATATGTTCAAAATCAATGAGTCATAATTCAAAGGAAAATGCTTATCGTATCAAAAGAGCATGATTATTGTGTTTTGTTGATTACAAAACATAGATGAATGCATGGAAAGGGTCATCATTGACCTTTATAAGTCCACTATTTAGATTAAGTTTTCAATGAGTAACGATTCACACACTGTGAAACCGGTAGGATCTTTGTATAATATTAAATACGATAATATATTACTACTCAATGGCTGAATAAACGAGAACATGATATCACAATGACCACGAATATTCAGTTACTCTAGATAATTCCTCTAGCGACACCTACTTATGGTCACATTTTTCACGAATATAAAAACCATGGAATATTTATTTGCAATGCTATTTTTCGGTGAATTTTATTCTTTAGATTTTGTACACCGAATAAAGTTGGCCACTAGTTATGTTCGATATCACCTTAACTACTGTTTTCTATTCATCTTGCATAGAACAAATGAAAAACTTACAACTTATTTTAACTGCTACAAAACGTTGCTCTACATGAATATAAAAAAAGCACATGGTCAAACTCGAGTGTTTACCGAACGAACTCTTTCTTGAACTATTCGATTATTTCGATGGTATTGACCTTCTACATCTATTCTTTGGTCTCAATTCTCGTTTCAATCATCTTCTCTACGAACAAGTTCAACATTATCGTTTTAAATTCACTTCAGCGTCAAAACGTCGCTTTGATATTATCTGTCAGCAACATTTACCATTCATTGCCTGTCGGACTACAACTCTTTTGCTGTCCAATCATGATGATACACCTGAACAGATCGATTTCTTCCTCTCCTACGTACCATCGTGGAAATCGTTCACGGATTTACAGTCGCTCTCTCTTGCACATGTTTCATCATATCAAACGTTGTTCGAAGTCGTGCGTCGATGTTCTACTCTTGTTAATCTCAACAGTTTGACATTGAATAGCTGCGTTTTAGAAAGCAATCAATCGGATTTCCAAGTCATGCTTGACATGATTTGGAGTTTAGCAAAACTGAGATTTTGCCAGCTTGATATCATGCTTGCGGAAGAGCCGTGGATATTTGCATCTACAAAAGTGTCTTTGTGTTTGGAACAGATTCTGATTTACCGGAAATCTTTTGAACTAAACGAACTGAATAGGCTCTATGAATGCACACCTCATCTCAAGCATCTTTCGGTTTTGATCGCTTCCTCGTTCAACACGTGTTCGCTGAAATCGAGCTTTTCAACGCTAGTCAAGTTGAATATGCGCCTTTATGAACGATCGAATGATTTAATCGAGGAGATTCTTCAAACTACACAGAATGTACGCTGCTTAGAAATGACTTTGTTAAACAATCTTATTGATGGTCACCGATGGGAACAGATCATTCGAACTAATTTGTTAAATCTGACGAAATTTCGATTACGAATGAAGGATACCTTACCTAAAAACGATCATCTTCAAGAGCGTTTGAATAAACTATTTTATTCGTTTCAAAGTCGATTTTGGATCCATGAACACCGATGGTTTATTCGATGTTTAACGTGGGACTCAACTATTCATCTCTATACATTACCTCGTAAAGTGAATTATTACGAACAAAAGCTACCCGATTCCCGAAGATCGACAAGTCCACACGATGATGATGAAGAGTTTTACAACAATATAACAAATATTCATGATGAAACTTTTTTCAATCAACCGATTCCATATTCAATGCGTTTGTCACAAATCAAACATCTCCGGATAAAACTTCCTATTGACAAGCAGTTTTGGTCGATCGTTCCGAGTTTAAAAAAGTTAATTTCGTTAACAATCGAGTCATATATGGATGTGTTTCAATGGCAAGTACAAACATTACTTGATCGAGCATGTCACTTACAAAACTTAAGTATCAAACAAGATGCATCACTGCCCCTGCAATCATCGTTATTCGATTGCACAAATACATCAGTTGATGAACTTGACTTAGGAGATTTGAATTATACGTTTCATGAAAATGACTGTATTCGACTAGCTCATTCTCCGCTATGCTCCATATGTCACATCCTATCGATCGTCGTTAAAGAGCGTCAGAACGTTGTCACTCTTGTTCGACATATGAAGAATCTTCAAACGTTGAAAGTTCAACTGAAAGATGGAAGCAACGACGATAATGTTATTCAATGGCTCAGAAATAATTTATCGTCAACTTATGTGATCGTAAAAAGTAAAGACGATGCAAATAATATTCTAATCTGGATGTAAAAGCGATAATCACTTTTCTTCGTCCCTTAGACAGTAGACCTCATAATAAATAAAGGACATCTCCTATACTCAAAAAGAAGGATAAATATTGAGAACGTAATATTTATACCGATACTTATACTTGCAAAATTATATTATAGCTAGAGTACAGTAACTTAGCATAGAGTGTCATATATTCTTTTCCATCGCGGCCATGCCATGCGTTCGGCTCTTTCTTCATCAATGAGTTGTTGAGTGTCAATTAGACGTCTTCCCGTATCCAAGTCGATAGTGCTAGGTCGCATAAATGGCGTTTTCTTCCATACTTTCCATACTATATAGAAAACAAGAATGAATGGTACAGCAAGGTATGCTTGGAAAAATTCTTCCGCGTTGGGACTGGAATCGAGTGGAAATACGGCCAAATAGAATTGAGCAACGAGACAGAGAATATTAAGTACGAGACCTATCACACTCCCCCAGACACCAAATGGTGCCACAAAGGCCAGTTCATCCAATGTGTGACCTTGTGCTTTCCACGCCAGTCGAAACATAATATGACAGGCACAGATGGAACCCCATGTGAAGAACGAGGATAAACCTCCCATAGCCAACAGCCAGTGAAATACTTTTGAGCCAACTTCGGCACAGTTGATGTACGCGACAAAACCCAAAAGCATCGACAAGGCAACCGCGGACAGTGGCCGACCTTTACGATCGATATAAGTGAATATTTTCGGCGCTTGACCATTCTCAGCTAGTGCACATAGAGTTCGAGATGCACCATACACTGACGAATTACCGACAGAAAGTACGGCGCAGAGAATCAGAGCATTGAATAGAGAAGGCAAAACTGAAATACCTGCGTCTTCAATGGCAATAACGAAGGGTGACGCAGAGGCATCGTAATCTGAAGATTTATTCAGCAGGCGTGGAGATGTATAAGGGACCAAGCAACCGATAAGTGTTAATGATCCAATATAAAAAATCAAAATTCTCCAAAAGACTTGTTTTGTTGCTCGGGGAATCGTCTTTCTTGGATCATCTGCTTCAGCTGCAGCTAAACCAACGAGTTCAGTGCCGGCAAAGGCAAACGCAGCAACAACGAATGTGGAACAAATACCTTTGAAACCATTAGCAAAGGCACCTGGATCACGCCAATATTTTCCTCCCAAATATTCATGTTTAGGACCACCACCAAAGACTAAAACGATACCAAGAATAATAAAACCAACTACACCAATCACCTTAATCAGAGACATAACGAATTCGATTTCTCCATATCCGCGTACGCCAAATAAATTGATGATGAGAAGCGCCACCAAGAAAACAGTGATCCATACAGCAATATTAATCGACGTTGTCCAATAATTAATAACTAGTCCAGCCGCTGTTATCTCAAGCGGCATGATAAGCAGCCAACCAATGGCATAATTCCATCCCATAGCAAAACCCCAAGCAGGATCGAGAAATCGAGTGCTATGTGCAGCAAATGAACCAGAAACAGGAAATACAACACTGAGTTCACCAAGTGCCATACATACATTAAAAAGCATGACACCGATGATAGAAAAATCGAGAATCAGTGCACCGGGACCACTGGATGCTAGAGCTAAGCCTGAACCAACAAACAGACCAGTACCAATCGATCCACCAATAGCAATCATCTGCAAGTGTCGATTTTTTAGCTTTCGATGTAAGCCATTGCTTTCTTGTTTGACTTCATCGTTGTGATCCTCTTCGGAAGCTGTTACCTTCATTTCGTACGAACCACTTGTAGAAGATGGTTCTCGTTTAAACGAGTCAAACATTCGTTGGCATAGATTTCCTTTCCTGTTTGCATAAGATGTTGTAATAATTTGAGTGTGCATATCGTCGTTAGCATCTGTCCAGTGTTCGTCAAGGCGTGTGGCTGATGACATCTTTGTCTTGCTTGATCGTAATACAACTCTCACGAGAAAGAAATGAAAAGACTAGAGTCAGCCGTGTAAATCAACACTCTTATTTTGCTAATATTCTTCTGCTTAATTTCGTACTTTTACTTGAATATCCGGTGAATATATTTATTACTTTCTCCTTTTCGACCCGCCTTGAAATTTGTTATGACACAGTGCGTATGATGCGATTTGCGAAGAAAACGATGTATCGACACGTGTTTTTCTTTCTGTGTTTCTAATCAATAGAGCGAAGCGTTACAATTTTTGACATGACTTGATTACTCAGAAAGGAAAAAGAAGTATTTTTTTATATAAAGTTGACTGCTCACCATAAAAAGGATAAAAATAAAACAGAAAAAAACTAATTTGCTTAAAATAGTACCGTTTATTGTGAACAACTGTTTTAGAATTAGATATACTTTCGTAAAAGCAATTTACATAGTATGTGTCAAAAAGAATATTAAATTTCGTTACATCATATGTAAAAGACGACTGAACTGATATGGTATAACATCTGGGAATTTTCAATGTATACTATTTAAGTTTTGCTTACCATTTTATCAGGCTTTTCACGCATCTCTCCTAAAGTGCTCATGAATTGATGAAATGCTTTATAGGATATTGCTCTTTCATTAACAACACTACGTCTTTCTCCTTGATTTTACTATTTTCAGATATACCGCTGTGAAGATGCGGGGACAATGGGAGGAGACTTCATCCACTTCAGATAGTATTTGAAGTACAAATGAAATATTTCATTTCTGAAGCAGTGCTTTTCCCCTTTGCCATCATCTTACTCTGCTTCGAATCCAGTATCAAATCGCTTTCGATAGCGGTGCACTGTTACTTCTTCTAACAGTGCTACTTGTCACTTATTGTGCACCTCGTATAGTATACTCGTTACTAGAACCATGTGATAGTGTAACATACACCTGTGTATCATATCAATTGATGTGCCTTGTGAACTCATGTTACTCATCACATCCAATATGTTCGCGATTGGTTGCGATCGATTTTTGTATATCGGATAAGTGATACATGCGATTCGAATTTACAAAGAACACTACTAAACTGTGGAAAAGATTAAATTAGGCGCACTCAGTCGTTGTAAATTTGTCCGATAATCCAAATTTGAATAAATCAAACCTCTTGTGTTGAACCGTAAACTATACTCTAAGTGAAAATTACTGATTTTGAATTTTCCACAATATCTTTAGAATGGTTCACAACTGATAACATGAAATATATACACAGCGTCTGTATTACATAATAGGAATGTGCTCGTGACTGGTAGATACAGTAGTGTTAATGACTCTTCGAATACTGCAGAAATATTCAATTAATCTTGACTGAACGATGTGCTCTCGTGCATAGTTCATGAATTTCTACGCGCTATAATAAACGTTCTATATAGGAAAAGATGATCTTGAACTTTGGTTGTTTTTCGACGTGCAACAAGGAAGTGTTTATATATACAACTTCTTTCTCTGCTTACTAAGTTAATGGATTTCTTTCCGCTTTACTGCAAATATTGGGCAGATAATTTCCTTCATTGTGCAAGGCATGTATTCATGTGATGAGCGAAAGCATAAAACTACCAGATAAAAAGAATCTATAGTATCTTCTAAGTGATCTATTTAAGTTCTCATTGGAGAGCTATGCTTTCTTGACAAACTTGACAGTAGGAGAGCAAAAGAAAGTGGATATGCGCGCGACCGGCACACTCTTGACAACAAGTAAATATAAGATCAAATCGTTATTATTTTCCATCAAACGAAAGTATGTTTTGTTGTTCTAGTAAACTTCCTTTTCTTTGTCTCTATCTGCTCGTATATTCCTTTGAGATTCTTTTTTAGGTACACTAGTGACACATCTATTCAAATCACCATGATCGAATTGTGTTGGCTAAGGATAATCTTCTTTCAATATCTTTTTGGGAATGTTCAAACCGATTGGCCATCGTTGAACTCATCTAATATTGATCTGTTGGGTATTTTTCCCTACATAGCCAATCAATCCGAGCCGACACAATGGTCAATACAATCTCATGCGATGTTCAAATCAGCTATTCTACTTTCCCGTCAATACGATATACGAATCCAAGGAGAACTGGTCGGTTATGAAACAATTGAAAGCAAGGGCGATGTTGTTACTGCTTTCGGTGACACGTGTGAATTTGTTTCGAATTCAACAATAATTGGCATCGTCGGACCATCATTCTCACGCGAATCCCAATATATCGGTCCACTCGTTGGAAAAATCGGTATTCCATTCATTTCGTATAGTTCAACTGATCCACAACTATCCGATCGACATACATATTCGTCGTTTTACCGACTAGTTCCATCGGATAGCATCGCTGCATCTGCAATAGCTGACCTATTCCTTCAGTACGAGTGGACAGCCGGAATAATCATATGTCAAAGTGATGTTTTCGGGTCGAACGGTGCCAAATCGATTTCCGATGAATTCACACGGAGAAAACTAAGCATCACCGCAACAGTACAATTTGATATAAACACATACGAAATCAAAGGTGATTTAACGTCGATTTTGACCTTTAGTTCAACACGAATTATACTCGTATGGGCTGAACCACTCTATATAAATATGATCTTGGCAGAAGCACTCGAGAGGAGTCTTGTCGGTCCACAATTCCTCTGGATATTAAGCACACCAATTTCATTAAATTACTTCAATAAAACGTTCAACGAAAATCTGAATGGACTATTCGTTATCGAGTCCGTTACTGGCAATGTGGTCAATGCACCAACCAATGACACTTTATTGAAATCTGCATATGAAATTTGGCAAACATACGAACCAGAGACATTTCCTGGCTCACAAAATGTAAATTATTTTGCCCTGTTTGCTTTCGATGCCACATGGACATTGATCAAAATGTATGAAAAATTCTGTTCAAATGTTTCATCACCGTGCATTGAGTTTCTCAATAATTCATCCTGCTTCGATCAACACTTACAAAATTCGGACTCAGTGCTCAATCTAATGAACAGTATGAACTATCTCGGCGTATCAGGTTTAATTGAATTTAATGAGAATACAGCTGATCGAGTCACCGGCATTTATTATATTATAAAGAATCTACAACTATCTTCGAACGTTTTGAATTATGTACCCATTTTAGTATGGTCACACGCAACAAATTGGAATTTTTATTCGTCAACTAGTGTGATCATATGGCCAGGTAATTCTCTAATCGCACCATCTGGTTCTGCTTCGCTTCAAAATGTTCATCTACGACTAGTCGTTACCGAAACTGCACCATTCACCATGTCATCGCAATTCATCAATGAATCTGGAGAAAGTCAAATGAAACTAGTTGGTTACATACCTGATCTTATCGAACGATTGAGAATTCGATTAGGATTTATACCAGAAGTAACATTAATAGCAAACAAAACATTCAATGAAATTATTGACTTAGTTGCCAATGATGCCTACGATCTATTTCTCGCTCAGACAACGATCACCGCTGCACGAAGCGAAAAGGTTTCGTTCTCAAACTCTATCTATGATAACTCACTACGTATTCTCATCAGGAAAGAATTAAAGACTGACATTGATCTATTAACATATTTAAGATCGTTTTCTATTCAACTTTGGTTGGCTGTCCTTTTCGCGTGTATCTACGCGTCATTGCTTTTGTGCGTATTAGAGCGACGAGAAAACGATGCATTACGACATAGATCCATGATTTCATTAATCGCAATGAGCATTTGGTATTCGATTGGCACACTGGTTGGCTACGGTGTTGATTTCCATGTTGTCACAGCAGCCGGAAGAGTCTTAACTGTCGGATTGTACTTGTTAAGTATAGTCCTTGTCGCAGCGTATACAGCTAATCTAGCATCGGAATTGACAATTTCGAAATCGCAAGATATTATCGATGGTCTTGATGATATTAAAAACGGTAAACTGTCATACAGTCGCATTGGAATACTTGTTGGATCGTCACTGGAGGATTATTATTTGCGAGAAATATCCGGTGGAAATAAAAACTTTTATCCATTGAAAACTAAACAAGAAATTTATGATGGTTTACTGAATAACGTCATTGATGCATCGATAGTCGATGGAAGCGTTTCGGAATACATTGTTAACAACATTTATTGTAATTTAACATTAGTCGGCAAAGATTTCAATACGAACGCATTCGGAATTGTTTTTCAGAAAAATTGGCAGTACAAAAATATATTCGACAAAGCGGTTTTATTATTAAGAGAATCTGGTAACATTGATGAACTAAAACGAAAATGGTTTAAAACAACCGTTTGTTCAGAAACGGCGCAAACAACGTCTCAAGCAATGACCATCGAATCCATGGCGGGCTTATTTGTCACATTCATAATCATCAGTCTACTCGCGATTATTGTGTGTTTATGGAAACATAGATCGTGTCTCAATTTAACATATATCAAAAAGCTTTTTCTGAAACGAAATATGTACAAAGAGAAACATTCAACAGAAATTTCCCGCACGAATCCAACGACAGTAGAAAAGTCCTTATTTTGAATACCGATGGCCTGTCATGCTCTATGTAACTCGACAAACGAATGTAATTCTTTTTTGTGAATAAATGACGTTGACGGTGTGTTCGATGTTAGTACGAGGGCTGTTAGAGTTGTGCAAGTAGTAAATCAAATTTAATTATCTTCTTTGCAACATCTGCACGAGACACCTGTCTGTGCAAGTCATGTGGTGCATTTCGAGGACAAATAAGAGATATCACTGTTTTTGAAAGATTAAATTCGACAGTATTTATTCGAATTAATCGTTGAGCGCGTATTAACAGTTCAGAGTTTTCGACGCAGAAAGAATTAATTGATAGATATGCTATTTTTTCCGTAAAATCATCGATATAGACATCAGAGAGTTTCCTATTTTGTTCAAACGAACAGTGACATATAAATGAATATATGCTCATTATTCCAGTTCAGCTAACTCGTGATATTTTTTGTCTTTAAATAGAAGCGGATTCAGAGAATTTAAATCTTATTCGTTCTGACAAAACTTAAAATAGGTTTTAGATTATCAAGTGATTTGTCATGTCATTAGCGTACCTAAGTCAACAAACAACTATCTATGTGGGGTTGTTTCTCATTGTTACTGGTGTCATAGGAAATAGTTTAAATGTTTTAGTGTTTTCAACTGTTCGTTTGTATCGGAGAAATCCTTGTACGTTTTATTTCCTAATACGTTCGGTTGACAACATGGGCTTCATTCTGGTTAATCTGACCGTACGGATTATTAGTGTTGGCTATGGATACGATCTAACTCGTACGTCTGTTGTTTGGTGTAAAGTTCGGCAATATCTTCTACTTATTCTTGGTTTAATTTCATTCATGTTATCGTGCTTAGCTGTCATCGATCAATTTCTCGCAACATCAAGAAATGCTAATTTACGTCGTGTGAGCAACATATCGTGGTCACACCGAATTGTATGTGTAGTGCTAATTGTCTGTTGTTTGTATGGAATACCTGCTCTTGTATTCGTGGATATTTCACCGAATCTCAAAATCTGCGTGATTGCCAATGCTAACTACGCAATTTATATTTCAGTACACGTTTTGAGTTTTACTTGCATTATTCCAGTGTTGGTAACGGTTATTTTCGGATATTTGACATATCGTTCCATCCATTCGACACGAGTCCTTGTAGAGCAGCAAGTCGATCGACAATTAGTGCGTATGGTCTTATCGGAAGTTGCAATTATCGTTGTATCCATTACTCCATATGGCGTTAACACAGTTTATAGTTTAATAACAAGCGGTATGGCAAAGGATACAAATCGGTTGTCTATAGAATCGTTCGCCTCGACAATTACCAGTTTGTTATGCTATTTTTATTACACAGTATGTTGAAATATCTGCGCGTGTTTACATTGTTGTTTCTGCTTGTTATTTTTTTAGGGAAGTTGCTATTTGTTTTTGCTTTCATCAAGTCGGTTTCGCCAAGCAGTCCAAAATCGAGTCTTGTTCTGGAAAAAAGAGAGAACAATATACCCATCCAGAGCTTTGGTTACTATGAAAAAGCTCACATTGACGATGGAGAGGTGAACCGGGTTACTTGACATTTCATTTGTTTTTTTCTTCGTCACATTTGTTGTAAAATTACATGTTTCAAAATGCATTTTTCTTTCTAATTCATGCGTTTGCGTCATAGCTTCATCTAATTACTTTTTTAATAGATTTCAGTAATTACAAGCCCTGATGAATTTGTTGCCATTTCAGTTCGATGTATGTTGTTGAAGAAGACGATGTAAAATATTATCTATATCTCAACATTCACGGCGAAAGTACTATGCATGTATATAAGAAAACAGTCGAAAAAAGATTACTTTTTAGAAAAGAACATTATTTATGGAATATTGTATATTGTTTGATTATTTAATATTAATAACTTTCTTGAGTATTCTCTTCCGTCCATAATAGATTTCCTTAACCAACATTTCCAGTTGCTAAACTTATTTACATTCGACAGGAGCATATACGTATTTTGCACTGATTTGTTTATTCTTTCTAAAACAACATCAAAAGATCGTTCGCCTCATGTGAAACGTTCTCGAATAAAATATTGACGAGCTTTATATTTAAGAATCTGAGCCTCGTCAAACATTTTGAGTTAGGACATCAACATTTCTCTAGTTTTAGAAAAATAAAAAATACTTCTTGTTTCTTTAAAAGCATACGAAACAACTAAACTATTCACCTGGAACGATGAATCTTCTAAAGCTGTTTTGGATAATAACTATCATTGATTCAGGTTCCTCGATTTTTATTGGATCAATATCTAACGCAACATTCATAGCAACGAACATAATTGAAACATTTTACAACTTAACTTGTCAACAATGTACGTGTGAAGCTTTGAATATATCGGTCGTTGGATGGAATTATTTTACCTTAAATAACACCTGTCAACTGATTAATAATTACACAGTAAATGATCCTGGACTTATAAATTCGACGCATTCGATATTTTTCTTCCGACAAATTCCGTATGAACCGACTTCGACTACAAGTAAATACAGTAGTATTCAACTTCGCGTAATATTTTTAACTATTCGAGCTCAGTTCGCGTTAGCTTCTTCCATTTCATTTCCGTTTATTGTAACACTCTTCTCATCTATGATTGAAGATTTACTGATAGGAAATTTATTTCGTTCTGTTGCAGCCTCATCAACAACATCCACATCGACCTCCACGTCCACCTCCACTTCAACAACATCCACATCGACTTCCACGTCAACCGCCACTTCAACAACATCCACATCGACTTCCACGTCAACCTCCACTTCAACAACATCCACATCGACTTCCACGTCCAGCTCTACCTCAACAACATCCACGTCAACCTCAACCTCGACTTCCACCTCAACAACGTCCACATCAACTTCCACGTCCAGCTCTACCTCAACATCATCCACGTCAACTTCAACCTCAACCTCTACTTCTTCTTCGACAACTTCGACAACAACATGTAAGTTTCAAGAAAGACTGATTTTTATTTTAATTTGAATCCATCCGATATTTAAATATTTTGAATAGCGCCATCATGTTCAACTCCATCTACAACAGGACAGATTTTCAGTTTTAATTCTGGTTCCGTTGCACTAACTACCTACACGTATAACGCATATACATTTATTGCTAATAATTCTTTCGCCACCTTAACTTTTGTTATAAAAGGCGAGAAAGGTGGTCAACAGAAATATTGGTTACTAGATGACATATCAGTGACCTATGGGAATACGGGCGTTAATGTATTAGCGAATGGTGATTTTGAAACGGGGAATCTATCCAATTGGACACAGTTCTGTGCGACAAATACTAATTGTCAAGGAACGAATGATCGATATGGCCAAATTACAGGATCAAGCTGCCGTACAGGATCATTTTGCTACGTTGACAAATGCGACAATTACGATTATCTGGTTCAATCATTTCCAACTGTCCGTGGTGGACAATATATTATAGTTTTTTATTTGAAACTTAACAATGACGGTGCAGCAGATCGATATGTCTACGTACTGTTGAACAATTGAACAAACTATGTTTTTTGAGTAATAATGTCTGGTTTTCAATTTTACTTTTCATTTGTCTAATAAAAAGCATTTTTCTTCGTCTTCATTAATAAAATGAGTTCGCGACGTTTACTTTAGTTCTGAATATTGGAAGTGACGATGTGTAATAAAAATAAATACACGTGCTTTTTCTTCATCAAGACTCATGTCATTGATAAGCCATTCCTTTCATATATCTGTAATCAACCGTTGTAGGTAGATAGTCATTTGCTATCTTTGTCTACCATGTACATCGTTGGTGTTGATGTAGGTGGAACAAATACAGGTAAAACTTTTTTTGTACTTTGATGAAATCTGTACTTTCGGAATTGTTGTCTATAAGATGCGGTTCTCGTACGAATCGAGCCGGGAATTTGTGAGTGAATGCGGTATATTTTATTTGCGTTGTTAAACCTTCCTTTCTTACACATAAATATAGCGCCAGTAATCGTAGCCACAAATAAAACAACGACGACTGCCGATGTATTTTCTGGTATGCTTCATTCTGTTCGACAAGTCGTTCAAGATGTTGAAGTAACTGCGGTGATGGCTGGCACGACTCACTTCATCAACGCTCTTATTCAGCGACGAAACCTCGCAAAAGTGTGCATCCTGCGTCTCTGTGGACCAGCTACACATTCCCTTCGGCCGATGTCCAACTGGCCAGATGATTTGAGGCAACAGGTAAAACATGATACATGTTCAGTTTTTATCTGAGACGAGAGGTATCGCATAGGTTGATGGTATAACAGCACTGGTCTCTGGTGGATATTTCTATGATGGATCGCCCATTGCTTCTTTGGATGAAGAGGAGATTCGTAGGATTGTTCGACAAGCTCTTGCAAAGAATATTCAGTCGTTTTGCGTTTGTGGTGTGTTTTCTCCATGTCGATCCGATCAAGAGAAACGTGTTGCGGAAATCATTCGTGAAGAATCGTCGGATGTGTACATTACAGTTTCGCATGAGATCGCTGGTCTCGGTTTAATTGAACGCGAAAATGTATCGATCCTCAATGCATGTCTTCGTCCATTAGCACTTCGTACAATGAAAGCATTGAAACAGGCACTCCCACATGGTTTGCCATTATTTCTTACCCAAAATAACGGCACTCTATTATCATTGGAACAGTGCGCTCGTTTACCTGTTTTCACTTTTGCAAGTGGATCAACGAATTCTATGATTGGCGCAGCACACCTGACAGGTATACAGAATGGTATTGTTATTGATATAGGAGGCACATCAACAGATATCGGAGTAATTATTAATGGTCGCCCAAGACAAACACACGCAGTTAGTTTCATATTCAGTGTTCATTTCGTATTTAAACTGATTTTCGTGTTTTTCTTTTTGTGATCAGAAAGTTTATCTAGTCGACGAGATTCGTGTGAATGTGAGCATGCCTGACGTAGTTTCGTTACCCTTGGGAGGTGGTACAGTCATCCATATTGATGAAGATAACGATACGATTTGTGTTGGACCTGATAGTGTAGGATATGAATTACAAACACAAGGATTGGCTTTTGGCGGCCAAACGATGACTACCACTGACATAGCTCTAGCTGCTGGATTGATCACGAAAGTAAGCTTATGCGTCTCCTTCGATAGAAATACTATGAAGTTTAATTATAGATTGGCCACTCAACTGTAGAAATACCAACATCAGTAATTCGACAAGTACTTGATCACATCAAAAGTACAATCAATCGAGGAATTGACCGAATGAAAACGAATCAAGAACCAGTATCTGTCATTCTTTGCGGCGGAGGATCGATCCTTGTTGATATCAAAGAATCATTTACTGATGTCACAGAAGTATAAGATTTACTCTGCTTTTCGTTTTCAAAACCTTCTAAAAGGTATTTATTCTGCTTTAGATTATTCGACCACCTCATTTTGCAGTGTGTAACGCTGTCGGTGCAGCTCTCTGTTCAGTGAGTGGTACCATTGAGTCAATTGTCGATCTTTTACCTTCGTCCATGGATGGAGGATTTCAACGTAAATTTGAACTTGATCGATTGACGCAAGCTGTTCAACGAAAATGTGTACAGAATGGTGCGCGTTCAAGTACAATTCGTTTAGTCGATATAGAACAAGTTCCTTTGACATATTATCCAGGTGGATACAAACATCGAGTTCTGCTTAACGCTATTGGCGAGCTTGATCTAATGAAATTAAAAGAGCAACATCAAGAAACTACAGAGCATTTTTCGTTAACTGATGTGTCACAAGATTTACCAAAAATCCGTCAGTCGTTGAAGTATGCAGTGATAGCCGATAAACAACCGAGATTTGACGAAGACGGTGCATGGATCATTGATTCGACTGATATCGAGTACATTGCGTATGGTGTTGGCATATTAGGTTGCGGTGGTGGTGGCGAATCATATCATACGAAATTATCGTGTTTAGAAATGTTAAAGACGAATAATGGCAAGATGCGTGTCATACCGCCAGCTGCACTTCATCCATCGTCTGATTTGGTGGCCGTTATTGGTTTTATGGGAGCACCAACAGTCTCACATGAACAGTTACCGAGTGGCAATGAATGTTTACTGGCTATCGATACTATTGAAAAGTATCTTTCGAAGAAAATAACAGCTGTATTTAGCGCCGAGATGGGCGGCGCAAATGGCCTTCGGAATTTATTAGTTGGAACGGTGAAAAATATACCCTGCGTCGATTGTGACAATATGGGACGTGCATTTCCAAGACTTGATCAGAAACTACCATTTATTCTTGGGCAGAGCGTCACACCTGCGTGCATGTGTGATGTTCGTGGACGCACAGTCTTATATACAGAGGAAACGATTAAAGACGCACATGAATTGGAAGATGTTTTAAGAAAAGAATGCATTAAGATGGGCTTAAGAGGAGGATTATGTATGCCACCCCTAACTGGCGAACAAGTTCAAAAATATTCAATACACAATAGTCTGTCTCGTGCATGGTTCTTGGGTAAGTTCATGATTACTTAACTACCAATATAAAAATGAATAAAACTAGGTCGAGCAAAGTTTAGTCACCAGAAAGATGTGATCAGAGCAGTGGTAAGAGCAGGCAATGGTCGTATTCTAATATCCGACGGTAAAGTGACAAACGTCGAACGATACACTAGCTCTGGTTTTGCTCGAGGCCATGTTGAAATCGAAACGATCTCAGGAAAATTGATAACTATTGATTTTCAAAATGAAAACTTAGTAGCTCGATGTGGCGATGAAATTCTTGCTAGTGTTCCCGATCTAATCACTTTAGTTGAACAAGATTCCGGTGAACCATTGTCAACAGAGACTGTGAAATACGGTTGTCGTGTCTCGGTGCTTCTTCTCCCGGCACCAGAATCAATGACAACACCGCAAGCACTGAAATATGTTGGACCTGCTGTTTTTGGTTATAATCATGAGTTTGACATGCAATTGTTACCTCGCTCTGCAATTCAGTCTGTATGGGATGTGTATTACGAAAACTCTTCTGCGTAATTCGAATGGTTGGAGCTATTTTTCAATGATTTTCCTCTTCAATAAATTTCATTAACACGTATACTCGATCTAGTCTAGACTATATTTTGACAGTCTCTTATATCTCGTCTATACAAACTTAGGTCAGTCTCATAACTACAGCATTTATCCATCAAAATACTATTTAGTATCATTACTGAAATGGAAGTGGATAAATATCTGTTTACTATACATCATAATTACATCAGTGATTCTGTGCATAAAGTTCTCAGTTAGGTGACGTTAAGAGTGAGAAAGTAACTTTAATACTGGAATATTGGTCATAACTACCAACTGTTCTTTCGTAAATCATTTCATATCTGATACCGTCGATACAGGTCTCATTGATAAGTTGTTGAAAATACCAAGTCGTCTTATTTGTTTCTTCTGCCCGAAATCTTCGATCAATCATCTCATCACAGCACCATGTTCTTTCCACCATGGATAAATCTTCAGTAGTTAGGATGCGATTGAGTACACTAACTGAATGGCCCATAGTTAACAGCACGCTTTGATTCGTGTCATGATTAACATAAAAATATCTTTTTAGAAAGGATTTGTCGAAGGTAGAATAGGCAGTATTTAAACGATGCACTGCTTCTTCTGTGTTGTTCATGTTTAAAGTAGGATACGGTTTCCAATGACTAGACATATGGTGCAAAGTGACTAACCCATCCATTCCACTTTCCAGCATACCAAGCATGTTTCCATAGTGATCCATCTGGTGGAAATGGTGTTCTCTCGTTAGATTCACTCTTAACTCTTCAACAACACATTTACCGATCATTTCATCCCCACCGAATGAAGCGTAGAATCGTTCACATTGTTGGCGATGCTGTACATATGATAACGCTAACGACCGACTGAAAACAATACCCGCACCACCATAGCCGAAGAACGCGCCATGTCGTTTAAGTATAAACTTTTTAGTAGACGTGTTTCCCAAATAGATTGCGTCTGAAGAGTTATATTGGCGAAGAACATGCAGAAGATTGTTCACAAACCAAATTGTATCATCATCGCCCACAGCAAACCATTGTATCTTCCTCCGTTCATTCTGATGACTATCACTTTCCTGTTTTTTCCAACCGTTATAGAATAATTCAAAGTATCTTTGTTCATAACGTTCCACTGGCGATGTTTGTATCTCACAAAGAACTCCTTGTTGAAGAAGAAAGTCGGTGATATTGGTATAGTTCATAAAATCCGTTTCGTGGAAAACGATAAGACAATTGATACCGGGACGAGTCGCCCAAAACTTTAGAAAATGTATCGTTGTGAGAATCCGTCTTGCATGTGTAGTAATAAGGAACAAGATTTCTTCGAGCATGTATTCATGAATACTGTAATTCGTCGCTGATATGGATGATATTTCTCTATATTGACCAGAAAATTGTGTGAGATGTTTGTTATTTCTATGTAATATTTGATTATCGAAGATGTTTTGAATCTCAACAAATACAGCTTCCGGTGTAGTGTGATTCCGTGTTGCTATGGTGCTCTTGTTGGGAAAATGATTTTGCATCAGCTTAGTATCATTAACTGGAATTTGAAAATAGAATACAGTACAGATAATAGTACCAAGTATCATTAGCCATCGTGATCTCCATCGTTTTCTTCCACTGGACTGAATAAAAAAGAAAGTCAGTCGATTGATACAACGCCTCACTAAAAAAAAATTTCGCCATTCCATTAACGTACGATAAATTCTTACTGGTACAATCAGCTAAAAAGTAGGTTTGATCAATCAATGGA
This sequence comes from Adineta ricciae, assembly GCA_905250025.1. NCBI lineage: Eukaryota > Metazoa > Rotifera > Eurotatoria > Adinetida > Adinetidae > Adineta > Adineta ricciae. Next base: position 189,552 of record CAJNOJ010000124.1, read on the forward strand.
ATTCCTATCGACGCATATGAATATAAGAAAAGGTGTACGCCGTTTCACTCATGTGGCCATACTCACCCTTATATTTTATTTATTTAAACATTCCATACCTCTCGTTTGAAACCGTTTAATTCTCTTTCGTCTGTTTCATTAGAAACGAAAGGAGAAAAATAGTCGAGATTTTTTCGTCATTTTAACGCTGTTTTTTTACACAGATGCTTGTAATGGTTTCATATAGAAACAGGAAGACTTAAATTGAAATTTGGTATGTGTATTTCTCAGTCTATAAATGTATCGGGAGACATACGTATTTCAGTCTTGTTCAAACTGATTGTGATCACTACGATAAGCATTCATACTGATGCTTAGCAAAAACATACTTAGTGATTGTTTTCATTCATCATAGCGATTTGTCCCTCCGGGACTTCGTAAAAGTGGACGTCGATTAGGATAGAAAAGAGAACCATTAGGCATAGTCGAATGTTGATTTTTTTTTATTCTGAATTTTTGCATTTCATAAGTGAACTTATCATAGAACAAAAACACAAAAGAAAAATAATCAATTTGTGTCAATCATTTCAACTATGATATACTATTAATTTAACCGTTGGTGCATCATTGTGAGGGACAGAAACCTGAACCTTTGTGAGCGCAGACACGTAATGCAATATCGTCGATGACGAGGTCATTGCCGGTACCGCCACGTGTATTTGAAAGCATTAAGAGATTTACTGAGCTTTCCGTTGCGACGAACGAAAAACCGTACTTCTTCCAAGCCAATGTACTGGTTTCAGGAACATTGCCTGAATTCAATTGAGCAAGTAATTCATTTCCGTGGACGGAACGAACTTCGAAGAGAACGTTTGGTTCGATTTTGCCTGATTTTTTACAGAGATTAGCCAAGTAAACCGAAAATTCGTAACGCAGACCGACGCATAAATTGTCGACTCTACCATTGTAAAATTGGCCTGGTTCAAAGTTTGCATTGACTAAATACATGTATCCACCTTCGTCTCCTGTATGATCTTTTGCGCCAGTATGCCAAGCATCATTATGGTTGTAAATGGAGTTGAGCAAAGCAAAGTAACCATCATGTATGGCTGGTTCTCGTCGTTGTTTGTATGTTGTAGTAAAATTGAATTCAGAAGGTAAGGCAGAAGAAAACTGACGTGAACCCTTTCCAAATGTGACTTTTAGAATTGGTTCTCCAACAAATTCGTCGTTATCAAAGCATAAACCAGTTGATTCTAAAACGAAAGGAAGACAAGATAGAAAATACAGATATCGAACTCAACGGTGTTCAATACGTACGAACTTCACATAATGAACCACTAAAGCCTTCTGGACAATGACAAACATTGTCGCCAATGCAACTGCCGCCATTTTCACATCCAGGATTGCAAACAGCTAAAATCATAGAAATACAGTTGAGAAAAGCTACGTCTTTTCAATGCAAAATTAAATCAATCATGTCAGAGTTTAGTATAGAAATTAAAAATCTCCAACGTTAATACAAATAGGTGCCGATTCATCAAGCATGTTTGTGAGCGTATTTTGAATAGGGCTATCAAACTTACGATATGCTTGTGTTGTTTCCTCCACGATTGCTCCAAGTAATTCTTCAGGTGTTGTCGACATCGGTTCTTCAGTTGTCATCATTGGTTCTTCAGTAGTTGTTGTCATTGGTTCTTCAGTTGTCGTTATTGGTTCTTCAGTAGTTGTTGTCATTGATTCTTCAGTTGTCGTTATTGGTTCTTCAGTAGTTGTCGTCATGGATTCTTCAGTTGTCGTCATGGGTTCTTCAGTGGTTGACGTCATTGGTTCTTCAGTAGTTGTCGTCATGGGTTCTTCAGTTGTCGTCATTGGTTCCTCGGTCGTTGTTGTTGTTCCTTGAGTAGTTGTTGTAACCGATGGCATTTTTGTTGATCTTTCTGTTTTTAATGATAGAAATGTATGGAAAGATTTATTGTGAAGATATACGTGTTTTGAGATATTGAGAATAATTAATAGATTTACTAGGATATTATCTTTTTAGTTGTAACTTAGTAACTAAAACTCATACATCCTGACATGAGGATCGGATTTACCTATCGTTTAAAAACTTTGTTTTCCTGGATGTATGTACAAATGGTTAAAACTGCGGATAAGTCTCACAAACTAGAAAAGGCATCCGTAAGATAAAGTATACACATGTTCCACTTTCCAGCACGCAATCTTGAAAATTAAATCGGTTATATATCTCAAGTGTATGTTTTTTTTCTACGTGTTACTATCTGATCCAAAGCGTCAGTCGCCTCGTTAAATAAAGGTGAGGGACTGAACTGTAAAGTAAAAAGTATGATGTTAACGCAAAGTTATAAACGTATATATATATTATGCAATTTACAGTACTTACGAGCACATCTGTTATCCTTATTGCAGAATCCGCTTGCACAATCACGATCAGCCCGACACTTCTTCTTATCAGCACATGGTGGACAATGCTTACCTCCACAGTCGATATCAGTCTCTTGTTTGCTAATTTTTCCATTCATGCACTTTTTATCTAAAAATGGAAAATACGTGGAATTGCCATTCTTGCTCTCGATTATAACTGTATCTACAACAAAAGATATAGTAAAATTAATCTTCTTACTTTTCTTTTTTGGTGGTTCTTTTTCTTTAGAATGATCATGTTCTCCAGAGTGTGAATGGTCGTGCTCTTCCGAATGGGAATGTTCACGTTCCTTGGAATGATCGTGCTCTTTCGAATGGGAATGTTCACGTTCCTTGGAGTGCTCGTGCTCTTCCGAATGGGAATGTCCACGTTCCTTCGAATGGTCGTGCTCTTCCGAATGGGAATGTCCACGTTCCTTCGAATGATCGTGCTCTTCCGAATGGGAATGTCCACGTTCCTTCGAATGGTCATGCTCTTCGGAATGGGAATGTTCTTTGGAATTTGATTCATCTTTTGATGATACTTTGTCGTGTTTAGGTCTTGCCATACATTGCCAACAGCAAATCGTCAACAGAAGTATTCCGACACAACTTAAACATACGAAAGAAAAGCGTTGTTTATTATTCAAGTTCAATGAAATTGAGTGATCTCTAGTCTCCGCTTTAGCTGGTAAACTGTAGACCTATTTCAATTTATAACGAACGTTGATAAAGATTAGTGCAATGCTTTTATGTAAAACATTTCTTTCGATATATGATGATCTAGATGAAAGTTTGCACTCTCATATTTTCGGTACACCTAGAACATTAAAAAGTTATTACTATAATGTCAAACGCATCGTTGGAAGGTTGAATTGAACGAAACAGAAGCAATCCAAATGATTACCACTTGATCAGCTAAATAGAATAAAGTCAGAAACCGTACAAAAAAAAACTTTTGAGAGCAGTAGATAGCTCTATTCTACAGATCCGTAGAGCTAAATACGAAGAAACTGACTTACCTGATTGCTGTTTAGAGAGGTGATTCTCGCAACAAAAAAAAATGATATGCCGCCTTTACTTCTTCGCTGGTATTTATACTGGCGCGTTATTTTACATTTTCGTAGATTTATTTTATTGATTTACAGTCGTATCACTGCGCTCTCTTGTAATTGATTCTATTAATCTGTGGAAACGAAAAACCATCCTCACACACTGAAGGATTAAACGAACAATAAACACATTCGAGATATTTTTAGCTTCTACAGAATCATTCGAGAATCTTTTGTTTATTTCATATATACGGGGAAATATTTCAATATCAACAAATCCGGTTGTTCTAAGTAGATCGGTCACCGATTGAGCATTATTCTGAAACTTTTAATGATGCTATATTCTCAAATACGCCTGTTAATTTATATTTGCTTTCCGAATGCTATTGAAGAGTCAATAATAAATTGAAAGACGTCATATCTCAGTATTTTCATCTTGATCGTTGATATCTGCTAATCACCATCAGTATCGCATTTTATGGGGAAAACAACAAGATACATTTACCAATGAGAAAAAGCAATTAGCGTTTTTCTTATGCTTTCAAAAGCCTCCAATGATTGCTGTTTTCATAGAAGTATTAAAAACACGTATTCTGATTGAAATAAAATCAATACTGTAGAGTATTACAGAATCAAAAAAAACAGGCACGCAATTTAAAAATTAACCTATATGCATGCATATATGTCATAATTGTGCGTATAATAATCAAATATAAGGCGCACATCGTACGTGGATGAATTAATTCGTTAACGAAGTGATTTCGTGGGCGATACAACAAGAGAATTGTATAATTAGTGGAATGACTAAACAAATGATTGGAGAAAGTCTCGTTCGCCGATGTCACTCGATTGATAGATCACTCTTTGACTGTTACTTTTATAGTTGAATATAGATCATTCTGACGCTTTTTACCTTCGTAAATCATTACATATTTGATACCGTCGATGGCGGTCTCATTGATAAGTCGTTGAAAGTACCAAGTCGTCTTGTTTGTTTCTTCTGCCCGAAATCTTCGATCCATCATCTCATCACAACACCAGGTTTGTTCAACTAATGATAAATCTTCACCAGTCAAGATGCGATTGAATATACTGATTGAATAACCTAGAGTTAACAGCACGCTTTGATTCATCTTACGATTGATGTAAAGATATCTTTTTAGAAAGGATTTGTCGAAGGTAGAATAGGCAATATTGAAACGGCGCATCGTCTCACTCACCAGATCAATATGAACGTCAGAAAATGGTCTCCAACTTTTGAATACATGATGCAAAGTAACCAACCCATCCATTCCACTTTCCAGCATACCAAGCATATTTCCTAAATGATCCATTTGATGGAAATGATGGTCTCGTGTTAGATTCACTCCTAACTCTTCAACAACACATTTACCGATCATTTCATCCCCACCATATGTGTAGTAAAATCGTTCATATTGTTGGCGATGCTGTACATATGATAACGCTAACGACCGACTGAAAACAATACCCGCACCACCGTAGGCATAGTAAGCTCCATGCTTTCTGATTTGCAATCTCTTAGTTGAAATATTTCCTAAATAAATTTTATCGGATGCGTTGTATTGACGAAGAACATGCAGAAGATTGTTCACAAACCAAATTGTATCATCATCGCCCACAGCAAACCATTGTATCTTCCTCCGTTCATTCTGATGACTATCACTTTCCTGTTTTTTCCAACCGTTATAGAATAATTCAAAGTATCTTTGTTCATAACGTTCCACTGGCGATGTTTGTATCTCACAAAGAACTCCTTGTTGAAGAAGAAAGTCGGTGATATTGGTATAGTTCATAAAATCCGTTTCGTGGAAAACGATAAGACAATTGATACCGGGACGAGTCGCCCAAAACTTTACATAATCAATTGTCGTAAAAATACGTTTTGTATGAGTAGTAAGAATGAATATGATGTCTTCGAGTGAATACTCGTTGGTACTATTTTCATTTAATGATGTCGATGATATCTCTCTATATTGACCAGAAAATTGTGTGAGAAGTTTGTTATTTCTATGTAATATTTGATTATCGAATATGCGTTGAATCTCTACACGAAATGTCGTTCTTATACTTTTATTCAATGCCAAAGTAACATTTGCATCATGAACAGCATGTGTTATTGGTCTAATGCCGATATTCCAGCGAAGAAAATGAAGCAGAAAAAATAGCATAATACCAGTTATGATAATGCATTTGATCCATCGTAATTTCAAAATTCTATTGATTGACCATTTTGTTTTATGTGATTGACTGACGAAGGTAATAAAACTATTGAAACAACGTTTCACTAAAAATAATTTTCGCCATTTCATTTAAACGCAACACAACAAATAAATTCGTTTTTCGTTACGTACACATGTGCCTACATGCACTGTAAAACATAGTTTCGTTCTCTTCATTCTCCAATTTTTCTTCGTGTGACTACAGCAGAAAGAGGAAAAAAGAGACTCGATAGAATTCATTCAGAGTAGGCATCGTCAAATCGACGTGTAAATCTCTGTTTATTTCAGAATATAGCACACAATCAACAACAAAAAAGAAATATATGAGTTCATAATAGATCAATTTTCCTATAATTTCCAAAACTTTGTTACGCGTGCAGCACCATTTTCCGAGACATACAGATTTAATTGTGAATCCAACGCCACACCATATGGAAGAATGAAAAAGCTACCTCCACTGCCAAATCCAGCAATCGTAATACCTGTGGTATCTCCTTTACAAAAGAGTTGAATACGCGAATTTAATGAATCAACAACATAGACGTTTTTCCACTGATCTAACGTTACACCCAGTGGTCCACTTAACTGAGTAGATGATGATCCGGAACTTCCAGCAATCCCAGCAACAATAGTACCATTCGGTGCGTTTATTCGCCACTTTGTCACTGTATGTGATCCAGTGTTAACAATGTACAAATTTTGATTAGACTCATCATAATATATACTAGTTGGATTACTTAGCTTATCTATTGTTGAGCCTACAAGTAAATTAGATAGTATAGGCTCTTGTGTAGAATGTATAAATTAACTACCTTGTCCATTGCCTCCGGCAACGATTATTCCCGTCGTCGTGCCTGGGCTCCATTTTGTTACGCGATGATTAGAGTATTCTGATGCATATACATTCGAACTCGAGTCAACCCATACCCCATACGGATTTCTCACTTGATTGAGTGTGCTTCCAGATGTACCATTGCCAGCTACTATCACGCCTGAAGATGCGCCATTTAACCAACGAATTATTCGATGATTCCCCGCATCGGCGATGTAAATTGCTTGATTTGAATCAGCATAATTAAAACGTGTACCCATTGCACTCAATTCATTCAGTCCGCTTCCCGAACTACCTCCAGCTACCAAAACTCCTGTTGCTGCACCAGGTAGATATTTTAGTGAACGAGCGTGTCCAGTATCATCGATGTATAGAGCATCGTTCGAATCGATAAATATACCGGTTGGTGAAGATAATTGATTTAGGGATGGACCTTGAGAACCATTGCCTGCATAGATAGTGCCTGTCGTATTCCAAAATATCCTCGTAACGCCTGGAAACAAAATAATAACAAACGAACTGTCACAGTTGTCGTATATAAATACATACATGGATTATTATCAGGCGTTGAATCTAATAATGACACGTGAGCGAAAGAGAAATATTCTTCATAGAATGAGGAATAAGAAATCATAAGTATATCTTACTTGAGGATGTGACGTTTGGCTTGATCAAAACAGCGAGTAGAGTTGCTACGACTGCTGTACAAAGAATAAATGCAGTAATGATCGAACATATAATAATAGAACGGGTATATCTGGAGAGGAAATCATGATGATCGAACAGAGAAAGAATCAAACAAGTACTTACTTCTTCTTTCGATTATTTTCTCTATTTTTATGATAATTATTTGTTACGCCCTTTCGATCGGTCCACTGCTCGGTAGCGAACAAATCTGGTGAACAGCGTTGATTTTCAACAGTGATTGTTTTAATTGATGAATTATCATCTTCGAACGTACACTCCCCCGCTTCGGATGGTGTAGAACGAACTTTACCAAAACTAACAGAGCTACTTATGATAGTTCTTGATTGTTGCGCAATGCTTTTTGCGATTGATTTTTCTTGTCCATGACTGCGTGCAACGGAATTCTTGCCGATCGAACGATGATTATTTTTCGATCGAATACTTGTATAAATTGTACGTGAATGCAACGTTGGTAATGACGATGACAATCGATGACGAGATATCTTGATGACTTTTGGTTGAACTTTGTGAGAATGATCGTTGAATGGTTCTATGCGACTTCGCATTGACATTTTGACAGTATGTTCCTCAATTCGAATGAAATAAAAAGAAATGCAATGTTATTTATTATTCTATGCGGCGTAATATAGATGTATGAGTATGTCTTTGGTTTCTTTTAATTAATAGAAAATTTTAATTTTCACAAATAAAAGAATTCGTTTTTGTTTCATTCGCTCGAGTTTCTTTCGACATAATCACGCCACCCATTTCATTTGTACTTGATGGTTTTTCTCCGAGGATGCCAAGTGAAGAATTGCGAACCTCATAAGAATCAATATTTTTTGTTTACTCTCAATAAACAAATTTCGAAGTAAGAAAGGAATCAGAAAGTTCTGATTAATGCAATGTCAATCGTTGTAATATTATCAGTTCTATTCAAGTTGGCAATGGACATATTCAAAAAGAGATAAGCAGATAATCTCGAGATAGAATATTTCTTCACCGGTGGGTCAGTATTGTAATTCTTTGAATGTAAATTAGCGAATAGTGAATGGAAATACAAAACGTATCATCTCACACTTTGGTAAGGTTCGAATTGAACAGAAATCGTCAGGTTTAATAAGTTTGTCAGAAACATACATGTACTCGTAATTTACGCTGAGATGTAAAAATGAGTGTGCATGCGAGCAATAGGCAGTCAAGACTAAGGTAAATATATTCCTACTAATTCTGTTTTTTTTCGCAAATAGACACATCTGATTGAAACTACACGTAGTCACACTGCCTAGAAGGTTTAGGTGTTGTCCGCTGTCTAAGGTATAACATATAGTTGAATTTATATCTATAGCTAAACTATCCTTGTTCACTTGGTACACTCTCAAACAACCATTTTCACATTCAAAGTACAACATACGTCTATCGAATCGACTCCGATCGGTACGTGTAAAGAAACTTCGTATAGTGAAATCATCTTTAAGAATCGAAATATAAGTTTTCAGAAAATATAGTGTCGTGTATTGTTATTCGCAATTACATTCATCATCGATATATTGGGTAAGTCCATTCACTACAACTACAATATTTTTGCATCAAATGTCATAATCATTAAAAGTAATTCTGATAAAAGAAACATATTCATTAGTTATTGTTGTTTGGCGCCGTTGAAAAAAGCATGAAATCCTGTGAGAATCAAGCTGATATGTAATTCAATATGAATTGTCATCGAACTTACGATAAGAAAAACTGCACCAAGTGTGACTACTTTCATTTTCACATCGAGATCTATCGGAACTATGTAAACATAGGAAATAAACATTCTGATCTTCATTCATATAGAAGACGCTCACCTTTGAGTAAAAATGCATCAGCGCTTGAAAATGCTTCTTGTAGATGACCACGATATTGCTTATAAATAGCTCCAATTTCTGTGATTCCATCTGTGCCAATCAACTAAAATTGACTTGCTTTAATAAAACTCGGCATTTTGTTTCATCTCTTCTTACAGTAAACTTATTTTCACAGCAGCATGTCAATAGTCCGTCGCAAATACATACTGGACCAACCAATGTAAACATAGTCGTATCATTTACATCTTTAATCTCAAATGTATGTCGCCAACAACTTCCTCTGAATAAAAATCAAACTAATAAAACTTCTTTGTTTTAACAATTTTAATATACTTTTGTGAGACAATTCCAATGACAACTCCCGGTGGTGATTCGACAGTTAATTCTTGCTTACAACATTGCGCATTGGCACACCAACAGCATCCTGAACAACATTTGAATTCACGTCTCATTAGAACAATATCTTGGTTAAGATTATTAACAATACGTAATGTAAAACGTCGTCTAGTTGTGCAACATAATCGTTGCCAAAATGATGATGCTATAAATTTCATAACAAATGCTGTAAATACATACTGATTTGTTAAGATAATCGACCTACTTTCTATGGCTTCAAATAGTCTTTCATTTCGTTCGTTGAAAATATCGAATTTTGCTTGCGAAGGAAAACCGCATATGACTAGTATATAGTAAAAGCACATAAAATTCATTTTCTCTGTTTAAATTATTCACTTTCAGCTATCAACGGAATTTGCTTTATTTTCAAAGTATCGATTGTTCGTAAAGCATCAAGTCCAACTGTATGACTATACGTTGGTGGTAATAAAGGAAGCATTTGATTTTCATCAACGGGATGTTTGTCTTCATTTACTTTGTCAGCCATTTGTTTTGTCAATGAATATAGAAACACGCGGCTTATAAATATCCTGACGAGAAATATTACTCGTTTGTTCTATTCCTGCCGAGTTCCACGGCGAGAAAAAATAAGAGGAGAGTGTTTATGTTACAGAAGAAAGGAGAAAAAGAGCGCTTATAGCGTTGAATATTTAGAGAAAAGGAAAAAGAAAATACATTTTAACGCAATACAAGAACATGCACTGTTATTCATTGTAACAAATCAATCTAAACAAACAAAGTGATGCATTTAAAAAGTATTTTTCATCTTCGATGTATAATTTAATTTGTTGTCAAGCGATCTTCACTATTCAATATTGATAACGCTTTCTGCCGGAAGGAAAGTGCTTGTGATTCATCGCCCATGTGTAGATATACTAAGCGTATGTTGTTGTAGCAAAAAGCTAAATCTGGATGATTTTTCGGAAGATTTTGCTGACATATTTCCAGATCTTTCTCGAAAAATAATAGAGCTTGCGAATGTTCACCCATAGCATGATACACCGAGCCAATATTGTTGTACGAAGTAGCTAAGTTCGGGTGGTTAGCTGGAAGAGATTTTTCACAAATACTCACAGCTTTCGTGTAGAAGGAAAGAGCTTGAGAGTAGTTTTTCGTGCTTTGATGCACTGAAGCTATGTTGTTGTAACAAGTAGCCAAACTGTGTTGATTCGTAGGGTTCATATTTTCTTGAATATCGAGAGCTTTTTCGAGATAGGAGAGCGCTTTAGAGTACTCCGCTGTCTGGTCGTAGGCCAAACCGATATTGTTGTACGACATGGCTAAATCAGGATGATTTGAAGGAAGAGTTTTCTGTTGAATGAGAAGAGCTTTCTCATAGAATGCAAGCGCTTCAGCATTTCGATTCATATTAGCGTAAACTAAACCCATGTTATTGTAGGAGATGGCGATATCGGGATGATCTTCAGGAAGAGCTTGTCGACGAATATTAAGAGCTTTTTCATAGAAGAAGAGCGCTTGTGAGTAGTTTCCCATATTTTTGTGCACCACACCGACATTATTGTATGAAGTAGCTAGATTCAGACGACTCTCGGGTAGATTGGCTTCGAAAATAGTCAAAGTCTTTTCATAACAGGAAAGTGCTCGAGAATGATCATTTATATCACTATACACGGAAGCAAGATTATTGTAGGAGACAGCTACGTCGAGATGATCTGAACGAAAACAGACGAGAGCTGCTTCAAGAGCTTTTTCAAGATGCACGAGTGCTTGAGTATACTCTCCTGTATTTTTATAGAGTAATCCAATATTGCTCCACAGGCAGACCAAGTTTGGATGATGATGATAATCAGGCAGATTTTCTTGATAAAGCAAAAGCGCTTTTTCGTAATACATGAGCGCCTGTGCATAATGACCCATAAGATCGTCTACCGAAGCGAGATTATTGTAACTAACGGCTAGATCAAAACGATCGACATAAGGGAGTTTTTGTTTAATGTCAAGGGCTTTTTCGAACAAGGAACGTGCTTGGGAATACGAGCCCATGTTCTTGTGTACCGAAGCAATGTTGTTGTAAGAAACAGCTACGTCGAGATGACANTTTATTGTAATTTAACATTAGTCGGCAAAGATTTCAATACGAACGCATTCGGAATTGTTTTTCAGAAAAATTGGCAGTACAAAAATATATTCGACAAAGCGGTTTTATTATTAAGAGAATCCGGGGATATTGACGAATTAAAACGAAAATGGTTTAAAACAACCGTTTGTTCAGAAACGGTGCAAACAACGTCTCAAGCAATGACCATCGAATCCATGGCGGGCTTATTTGTTACATTCATAATCATCAGTCTACTCGCGATTATTGTATGTTTATGGAAACATAGATCATGTCTCAATTTAGCATATGTCAAAAAGTTTTTTCTGAAACGAAATATGTACAAAGAGAAGCATTCAACAGAAATTTTCCGTACGAATCCAACGACTGTAGAAAAGTCCTTATTTTGAATATCGATGGCCTGCCATGCTCGATGTAACTTGAAAAGCGAATGTAATTCTTTTTGTAAATAAATGACATTGACTGTGTGTTCAATATTAGATCGAGTGCTGTTAGAGTTATGCAAGTAGTAAATCAAGTTTAATTATCTTCCCTGCAACATCTGCACGAGACACCTGTCTGTGCAAGTCATGTAGTGCATTTCGAGGATACATAAGACACATCACTGGTTTTGAAAGATTAAACTCGACAGTATTTATTCGAATTAATCCTTGAGCGCGTAGTAGTAGTTCAGACTTTTCGACGCAGAAAGAATTACTTGATCGATATGCTATTTCTTTTCGTGAAATCATTTATATAGAATTCAGAGAGTTTCCTATTTTGTTCAAACGACCTGTGACATATAAATGAATATATGCTCATTATTCCAGTTCATTTAACTCGTGTTTTTTTTTGTCTTTAAATAGAAGCGGATTTAGAGCATTTCAGATCTTATTCGTTCTGAAAAAACTTAAAATAGGTTGTAGATTATCGAGTGCTTTGTCATGTCATTAGCGTATCTAAGTCAACAAACAACTATCTATGTAGGACTGTTTCTCATTGTTACGGGTGTCATAGGAAACAGTTTAAATGTCTTCGTGTTTTCAACTGTTCGTTTGTATCGAAGAAATCCTTGTACGTTTTATTTCCTAATCCGTTCGATTGACAACATTGGTTTCATTCTGGTTAATCTGACCGTACGGATTATTAGTGTTGGCTATGGATATGATCTGACTCGTACGTCTGTTGTTTGGTGTAAAATTCGACAATATATCCTGCTTATTCTTGGTTTAATTTCATTTATGTTATCGTGCTTAGCTGTCATCGATCAATTCCTCGCAACGTCAAGAAATGCTAATTTACGTCGTGTGAGCAACATATCGTGGGCACACCGAATTGTATGTCTAGTGCTGATTTTCTGTTGTTTGTATGGAATACCTGCTCTTATATTCGTTGATATTTCACCGAGTCTCAAACTCTGCATGATTGCCAACGCTAACTACGCAATTTATATTTCAATACATGTTCTCAGTTTTACTTGCATTATTCCAGTGTTGGTAACGGTTATTTTTGGATATTTGACATATCGTTCCATCCATTCGACACGAGCCCTTGTAGAGCAGCAAGTTGATCGACAGTTAGTGCGTATGGTCTTCTCTGAAGTTGCAATTATCGTTGTATCCATTACTCCATATGGCGTCAACACAGTTTATAGTTTAATCACAAGTCGTATGGCAAAGGACACAAATCAGTTGTCTATAGAATCATTCGTCTCGACAATTACCAGTTTGTTATGCTATTTTTATTACACAGTATGTTGAAATATCTCCGCATGTTTACATAGTTGTCTCTGATTGTTATTTTTTAGGGAAGTTGCTATTTGTTTTTGCTTTCATCAAGTCGGTTTCGTCAAGCAGTCCAAAATCGAGTCTTGTTCTGGAAAAAAGACAGAATAATATATCCATCCAGAGCTCTTGTTACTATGAAAAAGGTCACATTGACGATGGAGAGGTGAACCGGTTACTCGACATTTCATTTATTTTTTCTTTGTTATATCTGTTGTAGAATTACATGTTTCAAAATGCGTTTTTCTTTCTAATTCATACGTTTTGCGTCAGAGCTTGGTCTAATAACTTTTTAATAGATTTCAGTAATTACAAGCCCTGATGAATTTGTTGCCATTTCAGTTCGATGTATGTTGTTGAAGAATATGACGTAAAATATTATCTATGTCAACATTCACGACGAAAGTGCTTCGAATGTATACAAGAAAGCGGCCGAAAAGAGAATTAATTTAAAAAAAAGAATAGTATCTATGACATATTTTTATATTAATAACTTTCTCGAGTATTCTCTTCCGTACATAATAGATTTTCTTAGCCATCATTTCCAGTTGCTAAACATATTTACATTCACGGGAGTATATGCGTATTCTGCACTGATTTGTTTATCATTTCTAAAACAACATCAAAAGATCATTCATTTCACGTGAAGCGTTCTCGAATAAAATATGGACGAGCTGTATATTTAAGAATCTGAGCCGCTTCGAGTGTGTTGAGCTAGGACATCAACATTTTTCTAGTTTTGGAAAAATTTAAAATATTTGTTGTTTTTTAAAACTATACAAAACAACTAAACTATCCACCTAGAATGATGAATCTTCTAAAGCTGCTTTGGATAATAACTAGCATTGTTTCGGGTTCCTCGATTTTTATTGGGTCAATATCTAACACAACATTCACAGCATCGAACATAATTGAAACATTGTACAACTTAACTTGTCAACAATGTACGTGTGAAGCTTTGAATATATCGGTCGTTGGATGGAATTATTTTACCTTAAATAACACTTGTCAATTGATTGGTAATTACACAGTAAATGATCCTGGACTTATAACTTCGACACATTCCATATTTTTCTTCCGACAAATTCCGTATGAACCGACTTCGACTACAAGTAAATACAGTAGTATTCAACTTAGCGTAATATTTTTAATTATTTGAGCTCAGTTCGCATTAGCTTCTTCCTTTTCATTCCCTTTTATTGTAACACTCTTCTCATCTATGATTGAAGATTTACTGATAGGAAATTTATTTCGTTCTGTTGTAGCCTCATCGACGACATCCACATCAACTTCCACGTCCAGCTCTACCTCAACGTCATCCACGTCAACCTCAACCTCGACTTCCACCTCAACAACGTCCACATCAACCTCCACGTCCAGCTCTACCTCAACAACATCCACGTCAACCTCAACCTCGACATCCACTTCAACAACGTCCACGTCGACTTCCACGTCCAGCTCTACCTCAACGTCATCCACGTCGACCTCAACCTCGACATCCACTTCAACAACATCCACATCAACTTCCACGTCCAGCTCTACCTCAACATCAACCACGTCAACTTCAACCTCAACCTCTACTTCTTCTTCGACAACTTCGACAACAACATGTGAGTTTCAAGAAAGACTGATTTTCATCTTAATTTGAATCGATCCGATATTTAAATATTTTGAATAGCGCCGTCATGTTCAATTCCATCTACAACAGGACAGATTTTCAGTTTTAATTCTGGTTCCGCTGGACTACAAAGTTACACGTTCAACACATATACATTTGTTGCTAGTAATTCTTTCGCCACCTTAACTTTTGTTATAAAAGGCGAAAGAGATGGTCAACACAAATATTGGTTACTAGATGACATATCAGTGACCTATGTGAGTACGGGCACTAATGTATTAGCGAATGGTGGTTTTGAAACGGGGAATCTATCCAATTGGACACAGTTCTGTGCGACAAATACTAATTGTCAAGGATCGAACGATCGATATGGCCAAATTACAGGATCGAGCTGCCGTACAGGATCATTTTGTTACGTTGACAAATGCGAGAATTACGATTATCTGGTTCAATCATTTCCCACTGTCAGTGGAGGACAGTATATTATAAATTTCTATTTGAAACTTAACAATAACGGTGGTACAGATCGATATGTCTACGTATTGTTGAACACTTGAACAAACTATGTCTTTTGAGTAATAATGTCTCGTTTTCAATTCTACTTTTCATTTGTCTAATAAAAACCATTTTTCTTCGTCTTCATTAATAAAATGAGTTCGCGGCGTTTACTATAGTTCTGAATATTGGAAGTGATGATGTGTAATAAAAATAAATACACGTGCTTTTTCTTCATCAAGACTCATGTCATTGATAAGTCATTCTTTTCATATATCTGTAATCAACCGTTGTAGGTAGATAGTCATTTGCTGTCTTTGTCTACCATGTACATCATCGGTGTTGATGTAGGTGGAACAAATACAGGTAAAACTTTGTTGTACTTTGATGAAATTTGTATTTTCGGAATTTTTGTCTATCAGATGCGGTTCTCATACGAATCGAGTCGGGAATTTGTGAGTGAATGCGGTATATTTTGTTTGCGTTGTTAAACCTTTCTTTCTTACACATTAATATAGCGCCAGTAGTCGTAGCCACGAATAAAACAACGACGACTGCCGATGTATTTTCTGGCATGCTTCATTCTGTTCGACAAGTCGTTCAAGATGTTGAAGTAACTGCGGTGATGGCTGGCACGACTCACTTCATCAATGCTCTTATTCAACGACGAAATCTTGCAAAAGTATGCATCTTGCGTCTCTGTGGACCAGCTACGCATTCCCTTCGGCCGATGTCCAACTGGCCAGATGATTTGAGGCAACAGGTAAAACACGATACATATTCAGTTTTTCTCCGAGACAAAAGATATCACATAGGTTGATGGTATAACAGCACTCGTTTCTGGTGGATATTTCTATGATGGATCGCCCATTGCCTCTTTGGATGAAGAGGAGATTCGTGGGATTGTTCGACAAGCTCTTGCAATGAATATTCAGTCGTTTTGTGTTTGTGGTGTGTTTTCTCCATGTCGATCCGATCAAGAGAAACGTGTTGCGGAAATCATCCGTGAAGAATCGCCGGATGTGTACATTACAGTTTCGCACGAAATCGCTGGTCTCGGTTTGATTGAACGCGAAAATGTATCGATCCTCAATGCGTGTCTTCGTCCATTAGCACTTCGTACAATGAAAGCATTAAAACAGGCACTCCCAAATGGTTTGCCATTATTTCTCACCCAAAATAACGGCACTCTATTATCATTGGAACAGTGCGCTCGTTTACCTGTTTTCACTTTTGCAAGTGGATGAACGAGTGCGATGATTGGTGCAGCACACCTAACAGGTATACAGAATGGCATTGTTATTGATATAGGAGGCACATCAACGGATATCGGAGTAATTATTAATGGTCGCCCAAGACAAACACACGCAGTTAGTTTCATATTCAGTGTTCATTTCGTATTTAAACTGATTTTCGTTTTTTTCGTCATCAGAAAGTTTATCTAGTCGACGAAATTCGTGTAAATGTGAGCATGCCTGACGTAGTTTCGTTACCCTTGGGAGGTGGTACAGTCATCCATATTGATGAAGATAACGATACGATTTGTGTTGGACCTGATAGTGTAGGATATGAATTACATACAAAAGGATTGGCTTTTGGCGGTCAAACGATGACTACTGCTGACATAGCGCTAGCCGCTGGATTGATTACGAAAGTGAGTTCATTCGTCTCCTTCGATATAAATACTATGAAGTTTAATTATAGATAGGCCATTCAACTGTAGAAATACCAGCATCAGTAATTCAAAAAGTACTTGATCACATCAAAAGTACAATCAATCGAGGAATTGACCGAATGAAAACGAATCAAGAACCAGTACCTGTCATTCTTTGCGGCGGAGGATCAATCCTTATTGATATCAAAGAATCATTTGCTGACGTCACAGAGGTATCGGTTTTACTCTGCTTTTCGTTTTCAAGACCTTCTAAATAGCATCTATTCTGCTTTAGATTATTCGTCCACCTCATTTTGCAGTGTGTAACGCTGTCGGCGCTGCTCTCTGTTCAGTGAGTGGTACCATTGAGTCAATTGTCGATCTTTTACCTTCGTCCATGGATGGAGGATTTCAACGTAAATTTGAACTTGATCGATTGACGCAGGCTGTTCA
Source organism: Adineta ricciae (assembly GCA_905250025.1). Taxonomy (NCBI): domain Eukaryota; kingdom Metazoa; phylum Rotifera; class Eurotatoria; order Adinetida; family Adinetidae; genus Adineta; species Adineta ricciae. The sequence continues at coordinate 207,069 of CAJNOJ010000124.1, forward strand.
ACAACAATGTGTACAGAATGGTGCGCGTCCAAATACAATTCGATTAGTCGATATAGAACAAGTTCCTTTGACATATTATCCAGGTGGATACAAACATCGAGTTCTGCTTAATGCTATTGGCGAGCTCGATCTGATGAAATTAAAAGAGCAACATCAAGAAACTACAGAGCATTTTTCGTTAACAGATATGTCACAAGATTTACCGAAAACCCGCCAGTCACTGAAGTATGCAGTGATAGCAAATAAACAACCGAGATTTGATGAAGACGGTGCATGGATCATTGATTCGACTGATATCGAGTACATTGCGTATGGTGTCGGCATATTAGGTTGCGGTGGTGGTGGCGAATCATATCATACGAAATTATCGTGTTTAGAAATGTTAAAGACGACTAATGGTAAGATGCGTGTCATACCGCCAGCTGTACTTCATCCATCGTCTGATTTGGCAGCCGTTATTGGCTTTATGGGTGCACCAACAGTCTCACACGAACAGTTGCCGAGTGGTAATGAATGTTTATTGGCTATCGATACTATTGAAAAGTACCTTTCGAAGAAAATAACAGCTGTATTTAGCGCCGAGATGGGCGGCGCAAACGGCCTCCGGAATTTATTAGTTGGAGCGGTAAAAAATATACCCTGTGTCGATTGTGACAATATGGGACGTGCATTTCCAAGACTTGATCAGAAACTACCATTTATTCTTGGCCAGAGCGTCACACCTGCGTGCATGTGTGATGTTCGTGGACGGACAGTCTTATATACAGAAGAGATGATTAAAGACGCGCATGAATTGGAGGATGTTTTAAGAAAAGAATGCATTAAGATGGGCCTAAGAGGAGGATTATGTATGCCACCCTTAACTGGCGAACAAGTTCAGAAATATTCAATACACAATAGTCTGTCTCGTGCATGGTTCTTGGGTAAGTTCGTGATTACTTAATTACCGTATAAAAATGAATAAAACTAGGTCGAGCAAAGTTCAGTCACCAAAGAGACGTGATCAGAGCAGTGGTAAGAGCAGGCAATGGTCGTATTCTAATATCGGATGGTAAAGTAACAAATGTCGAACGATACACTAGCTCTGGCTTTGCTCGAGGCCATGTTGAGATCGAAACGACTGCAGGAAAACTAATAACTATTGATTTTCAAAATGAAAACTTAGTAGCTCGATGTGGCGATGAAATTCTTGCTAGTGTTCCCGATCTAATCACTTTAGTTGAACAAGATTCCGGTGAACCATTGTCAACAGAGACTGTGAAATACGGTTGTCGTGTCTCGGTGCTTCTTCTCCCGGCACCAGAATCAATGACAACACCGCAAGCACTGAAATATGTTGGACCTGCTGTTTTTGGTTATAATCATGAGTTTGACATGCAATTGTTACCTCGCTCTGCAATTCAGTCTGTATGGGATGTGTATTACAAAAAATCTTCTGCGTAATTCGAATGGTTGGAGCTATTTTTCAATGATTTTCCTCTTCAATAAATTTCATGCACACGTATACTAGATCTTTTAGTCTAGACTATATTTTGACTGCAGTCTCTTATATCTCGTCTATACAAGCTTAGGTCAGTTTCAGCTACAGCCTTTATCCATCAAAATATCATTTAGTATCGTTTCTGAAATGGAAGTGGATAAATGTCTGTTTACTATACATTATAATTACATCAGTGAGTAGGTGCGCAAGTTCTCAATCAGGTGATCTTGAAAGTGAGAAGGCAACTTTAATACTGGAATATTGATCATTACTACCAACTGTTCTTTCGTAAATCATTTCATATCTGATACCGTCGATACAAGTCTCATTGATAAGTTGTTGGAAATACCAGGTCGTCTTGTTTGTTTCTTCTGGCCGAAAGCTTCGATCAATCATCTCATCACAGCACCATGTTCTTTCCACCATGGATAAATCTTCGGTAGTTAGAATGCGATTGACCACACTGACTGAATGGCCCATAGTTAACAGCACGCTTTGATTCGTGTCATGATTAACGTAAAAATATCTTTTTAGAAAGGATTTGTCGAAGATAGAATAGGCAGTATTTAAACGACGCACTGCTTCTTCTGTATTGTTCATGTTTAAAATAGGATACGGTTTCCAGTGACTAGACATGTGGTGCAAAGTGACTAACCCATTCACTCCACTTTCCAGCATACCAAGCATGTTTCCATAGTGATCCATCTGATGGAAATGGTGTTCTCTCGTTAGATTCACTCCTAACTCTTCAACAACACATTTACCAATCATTTCATCCCCGCCGAATGAAGCGTAGAATCGGTCACATTGTTGGCGATGTTGCACGTATGATAATGCCAACGATCGACTCAAAAGGATGCCTGCACCACCATAGCCGAAGAACGCGCCATGTCGTTTAAGTATAAACTTTTTAGTAGACGTGTTTCCCAAATAGATTGCGTCTGACGAGTTGTATTGACGAAGAACATGCAGAAGATTGTTCACAAACCAAATTGTATCATCATCTCCCACGGCGAACCATTGTATTCGTCTTCGTTCATTCTGATGACTATCGCTTTCCTGTTTCTTCCAACCATCATAGAATAATTCAAAATATCTTTGTTCATAACGTTCCACCGGCGACGTTTGTATCTCACAAAGAACTCCTTGTTGAAGAAGAAAGTCGGTGATATTGGTATAGTTCATAAAATCCTTTTCGTGGAAAACGATAAGACAATTAATACCGGGACGAGTCGCCCAAAACTTTAGAAAATGTATCGTCGTGAGAATCCGTCTCGCATGCGTAGTAATAAGGAACAAGATTTCTTCGAGCATGTATTCGTGAGTACTGTAATTCGTTGCTGATATGGATGATATTTCTCTGTATTGACCAGAAAATTGTGTGAGAAGTTTGTTATTTCTATGTGATATTTGATTATCGAAGATGTTCTGAATCTCAACAATTACAGCTCCCGGTGCAGTATGATTCCGTGTTGTTATGTTGCTCTTGTTAAGAAAATTACTTTGCATCAGCTTAGCATCATTAACTAGGATTTGAAAATAGAATATAATACAGATAATAGTACCAAGTACCATTAGCCATCGTGATCTCCATCGTTTTCTTGCGCTGGGTTGAGTAAAAAAGAAAGTCAGTCGGTTGCTACAACGCCTCAGTAGAAAAATTTTCGCCATTCCATTAACGTACGATAAATTCTTACTGATACAATCAGCTAAAACGCGAGTTTAATCAATCAATGGAATTTTTATTGACGCGTATGAATATAGAAAAATGTGTACACCATTTCACTCGTGTGACCATACTTACCTTCATACTCTATTTATTTAAACAGTCCATACCTCTCGTTTGAAACAGTTGAATTCTCTTTCGTCTGTTTCGTTAGAAACGAAAGGAGAAAAATGGTCGAGATTTTTTCGTCATTTCAACGCTGTTTTTTTTTACACAGATGGTTTTAATGGTTTCGTATAAAAACAGGAAGATTTAAATCGAAATTTAATATGTGTATTTCTCAGTCTATAAATGTATCGTGAGACGTACGTATTTCAGTATCGTTCAAACTGATTGTGATTGCACTACGATAAGCATTCATACTGATGCTTGGCAAAGACACACTTAGTGATTGTTTTCATTCATCAAAGCGATTTGTTCCTCCGGGACTTCGTAAAAGCCGAGTCGATTAGGATAGAAAAGAGAACCATTAGGCATAGTCGAATGTTTATTTCTTTTATTCTGCATTTTTGCATTTCATAAGTGAACTTATCATAGAACAAAAACACAAAAGAAAAATAATCGATTTGTGTCAACCATTTCAACTATGATATACTATTAATTTAACCGTTGGTGCATCATTGTGAGGGGCAGAAACCGGAACCTTTGTGAGCGCAGACACGTAATGCAACATCATCGATGACGATGTCATTGCCGCTACCGCCACGTGCATTTGAAATCATTAAGAGATTTACTGAGCTTTTCGTTGCGACGAACGAAAAACCGTACTTCTTCCAAGCCAATGTACTGGTTTCAGGAACATTGCCTGAATTCAATTGAGCAAGTAATTCATTTCCATCGACGGAACGAACTTCAAAGAGAACGTTTGGTTCGATTTTGCATGATTTTTTACAGAGATTAGCCAAGTAAACCGAAAATTCGTAACGCAGACCGACGCATAAATTGTCGACTCTGCCATTGTAAAATTGGCCTGGCTCAAAGTTTGCATTGACTAAATACATGTATCCACCTTCGTCTCCTGTATGATCTTTTGCGCCAGTATGCCAAGCATCATTATGATTGTAAATGGAGTTGAGCAAAGCAAAGTGACCATCATGTATGGCTGGTTCTCGTCGTTGTTTATATGTTGTAGTAAAATTGAATTCAGATGGTAAGGCAGAAGAAAACTGACGCGAACCCTTTCCAAATGTGACTTTTAGAATTGGTTCTCCAACAAATTCGTCGTTATCAAAGCATAAACCAGTTGATTCTAAAACGAAAGGAAGACAAGATAGAAAATACAGATATCGAACGCAAAGATCTTCAATACGTACGAACTTCACATAGTGAACCACTAAAGCCTTCTGGACAACTACAAACATTGTCGCCGATGCAACTGCCGCCATTTTTACATACAGTATTGCAAACAGCTAAAATCATAGAAATACAGTTGAGAAAAGCTACGTCTTTTCAATACAAAATTAAATCAATTATGTCAGAGTTTAGTGTACCAATTAAAAACCTCCAACGTTAATAAAAAATAGTCGTCGATTCATCAAGCATGCTTGTGAACGTATTTTGAATAGGGCTATCAAACTTACGATATACTTGTGTTGTTTCCTCCACGATCGCTGCAAGTAATTCTTCAGGTGTTGTCGTCATTGGTTCTTCGGTTGTCATCACTGGCTCTTCAGTTGTTGTTGACATTGGTTCTTCAGTTGTCGTCACTGGTTCTTCGGTTGTTGTCGTCATTGGTTCCTCAGTTGTTGTTGACATTGGTTCTTCGGTTGTTGTCGTCATTGGTTCTTCGGTCGTTGTCGACATTGGTTCTTCGGTTGTGGTCACTGGTTCTTCAGTTGTTGTCGACATTGGTTCTTCAGTTGTTGTTGACATTGGTTCTTCGGTTGTGGTCATTGGTTCTTCGGTTGTTGTCGACATTGGTTCTTCGGTTGTGGTCATTGGTTCTTCAGTTGTTGTCGACATTGGTTCTTCGGTTGTTGTCACTGGTTCTTCAGTTGTTGTTGACATTGGTTCTTCGGTTGTCGTCATCGGCTCTTCGGTCGTTGTCGTCATTGGTTCTTCAGTTGTTGTTGACATTGGTTCTTCGGTCGTTGTTGTTCCTTGAGTAGTTGTTGTAACCGATGGCATTTTTGTTGATCTTTCTGTTTTTAACGACAGAAATGTATGAAAAGATTTATTGTGAACACATACGTGTTTTGAGACATTGAAAAATATTAATAGACTTACTAGGATACTATCTTTTTAGTTGTAACATAGTAACTAAAACTCATACACGCTAACATAAGGATCGGACTTATCTATAGTTTTAAAAAATTGCTCTCCTGGATGTATATAAAAGTGGTTAAATCTGCGGATAAGTCTCACAAGCTAGAAAACAAATCCGTAAGACAAACTGCACACATGTTCCATTTTCTAGCACGCAGTCTTGAAAATTAAATAGGTTATATATCTCGAGTGTGTGTATTTTTTCTACGTGTCACTATCTGATCCAAAGCGTCAGTCATCTCATTAAATAAAGGTGAGGAACTGAACTGTAAAGTAAAAAGCATGATATTAACGTAAAGTTATAAACGTATTTATTTATATATATATTATACCAATTACAGTACTTACGAGCACATCTGTTATCCTTATTGCAGAATCCGCTTGCACAATCACGATCAGCCCGACACTTCTTCTTATCAGCACATGGTGGACAACGCTTACCTCCACAATCGATATCAGTCTCTTGTTTGCTAATTTTTCCATTCATGCACTTTTTATCTAAAAATGGAAAATACGTGGAATTCTCAAGTCTTCACATCTAAAATTGTCATTCTTGCTCTCGATTATCACCGTATCTACAGCAAAAGACATAGTAAAATTAGTCTTCTTACTTTTCTTTTTTGGTGGTTCTTTCTCTTTAGAATGGTCGTGTTCTTCGGAATGGGAATGTTCGCGTTCCTTGGAGTGATCGTGCTCTTCAGAATGAGAATGTCCACGTTCCTTGGAGTGGTCGTGTTCTTCGGAATGGGAATGTCCACGTTCCTTGGAATGGTCGTGTTCTTCGGAATGAGAATGTTCACGTTCCTTGGAGTGGTCGTGTTCTTCGGAATGAGAATGTTCACGTTCCTTGGAGTGGTCGTGTTCTTCGGAATGAGAATGTCCACGTTCCTTGGAGTGGTCGTGTTCTTCGGAAGGGGAATGTCCACGTTCCTTGGAGTGGTCGTGTTCTTCGGAATGAGAATGTTCACGTTCCTTGGAGTGGTCGTGTTCTTCGGAATGAGAATGTCCACGTTCCTTGGAGTGGTCGTGTTCTTCGGAATGGGAATGTCCACGTTCCTTGGAGTGGTCGTGTTCTTCGGAATGAGAATGTCCACGTTCCTTGGAGTGGTCGTGTTCTTCGGAATGAGAATGTTCACGTTCCTTGGAGTGGTCGTGTTCTTCGGAATGAGAATGTCCACGTTCCTTGGAGTGGTCGTGTTCTTCGGAATGAGAATGTCCACGTTCCTTGGAGTGGTCGTGTTCTTCGGAATGGGAATGTCCACGTTCCTTGGAATGGTCGTACTCTTCGGAATGAGAATGTTCTTTGGAATTTGACTCATCTTTTGATGATACTTTGTCGTGTTTAGGTCTTGCCATACATTGCCAACAGCAAATCGTCAACAGAAGTATTCCGACACAACTTAAACATACGAAAGAAAAGCGTTGTGCATTATTCAAGTTCAATGAAACTGAGTGATCTCTGGTCTCTGCTTTAGCTGGTGAACTGTAGACATATCTCAAATTATAACGAACATTGATAAAGATCAATGCAATGCTTTTATGTAAAACATTCCTTTCGATATATGATGATCTGGATGAAAGTTTACACTCTCGCTCATTTTCGGTACGCCTAGAATATTAAAAAGTTATTACTATAATGTCAAACGCATCGTTGGAAAGTTGAATTGAACGAAACAGAAACAGTCGAAATGATTACCACTTGATCAGCTAAATAGAATGAAGTCAGGAACCATACAAAAGCAACGTTTGAAAGCAGTAGATAGCTCTATTCTACAGAAGCGTAGAACTAACTACAAAGAAAGTGACTTACCTGATTGTTGTTTGGAGAGGTGATTCTCGCAACAAAAAAATGATATACGGCCTTTACTTCTTCGGTGATATTTATACTGGCAGGTTATTCTACATTTTCGTAGATTTATTTTATTGATATACAGTCGTATCACTGCTCTCTCTTGTAATTGACTCTATTAATCTATGGAAACGAAAAACCATCCTCACATCCTGAAGGATTAAAAAAATAATAAACACATTTGAGATATTTTTGGCTTCTACAGAATTTTTCGAGAATCTTTTGTGTATTTCATATATACGGGGAAATATTTCAATGTCCACAAATCCGTTTGTTCTAAGTAGATTGGTCACCGATTGAGCATTATACTGAAACTTTTAACAATGCCATATTCTCAAATACTCCTGTTAATTTATATTTGCTTTCCGAGTTCTATTGAAGAGTCAATAACAAATTAAAAGACGTCATATCGTAGTATTTTCATCTTGATCGTCGGTATCTGCTAATCACTATCAATATCGAATTTTATGGGGAAAACAATAAGATATATTTACCAATGAGAAAAAGCAATTAGCTTTTCTTTTATTCTTTCAAAAGACTCGAATGATTGCTGTTTTCATCGAAGTATTAAAAACACGTATTTTGATTGAAATAAAATCAATACTGTAGATTAAAACAGCGTCAAAAAAACAGGCACGCACTTTAAAAAATAACCTATATGCATGCATATACGTATATCATAATTGTACTTATAATTATCAAATATAAGGCGCACATCGTACGCGGATGAATTAATTTGTTAACGAAGTGATCCCGTGGGCAATGCAACAAGAGAATTGTATAATTAGTGGAATGGCTAAACAAATGATCGAAGAAAGTCTCGTTCGTCGATGTCACTCGATTGATGGATCACTCTTTGATTGTTACTTTTATAGTTGAGTAAAGATCACTCTGACGCTTTTTACCTTCGTAAATCATTACATATTTGACACCGTCGATACAGGTCTCATTGATAAGTCGTTGAAAGTACCAAGTCGTCTTATTTCTTTCTGCTGTCCGAAATCTTCGATCCATCATCTCATCACAACACCAGGTTTGTTCAACGAATGATAAATCTTCACCAGTCAAGATGCGATTGAATATACTGATTGAATAACCTAGAGTTAACAGCACGCTTTGATTCATCTCACGATTGATGTAAAGATATCTTTTCAGAAAGGATTTGTCGAAGGTAGAATAGGCAATATTGAAACGGCGCATTGTCTCACTCACCAGATCAATCTGAACGTCAGAAAATGGTCTCCAACTTTTGAATACATGATGCAAAGTAACCAAACCATCCATTCCACTTTCCATCAAACCAAGCATATTTCCTAAATGATCCATCTGATGGAAATGATGATCTCTCGTTAGATTCACTCCTAACTCTTCAACAACACATTTACCAATCATTTCATCCCCACCATATGTGTAGTAAAATCGTTCACATTGTTGGCGATGCTGTACATATGATAACGCTAGCGACCGACTGAAAACAATACCTGCACCACCGTAGGCATAGTAAGCACCATGTTTTTTGATTTGCAATCTCTTAGTTGAAATATTTCCTAAATATATTTTATCGGTTGAGTTATGTTGACGAAGAACATGCAGAAGATTGTTCACAAACCAAATTGTATCATCATCGCCCACAGCAAACCATTGTATTCGTCTTCGTTCATTCTGATGACTATCGCTTTCCTGTTTCTTCCAACCATCATAGAATAATTCAAAATATCTTTGTTCGAAACGCTCCACTGGCGATGTTTGTATCTCACAAAGAACTCCTTGTTGAAGAAGAAAGTCGGTGATATTGGTATAGTTCATAAAATCCTTTTCGTGGAAAACAATAAGACAATTAATACCGGGATGAGTCGCCCAAAACTTTACATAATCAATTGTCGTAAAAATACGTTTTGTATGAGTAGTAAGAATAAATATGATATCTTCGAGTGAATACTCGTTGGTAATATTTTCATTTAATGATGTCGATGATATCTCTCTGTATTGACCAGAAAATTGTGTGAGAAGTTTGTTATTTCTGTGTGATATTTGATTATCGAATATGCGTTGAATCTCTACATGAAATGTCGTTCTTATGCTTTTATTCAATACCAAAGTAACACTTGCATCATGAACAGCATGTGTCATTGATCGAATACCAATAATCCGGCGACGAAAATGAAGCAGGAAAAATAGCATAATACCAGTTATGATAATACATTTGATCCATCGTAATTTCAAAATCCGATTGATTAGCCATTTTGTTTTATATGATTGACTGGCAAAGGTAATAGAACCATTGAAACAACGTTTTACTAAAAATAATTTCTGCCATTTCATTTAGACGCAACACACCAAATAAATTTGTTTGTCGTTACGCACACATGTGCCTACATGCACTGTAAAACGTAGTTTCGTTCTCTTCATTCTCGAATTTTTCTTCGTGTGACAAGAACAGAAAGAGGAAAACAGAGACTCGATAGAATTCATTCAGAGTAGGCATCGTCAAATCGACGTGTAAATCTGTGTTTATTTCAGAATATAGCACACAATCAACAACAAAAAAGAAATATATGAGTTCATAATAGATCAATTTTCCTATAATTTCCAAAATTTTGTTACGCGTGCAGCTCCATTTTCTGAGACACACAAATTTAATTGTGAATCCAACGCCACACCGTATGGAAGAATGAAAAAGCTACCTCCACTGCCAAATCCAGCAATCGTAACACCTGTGGTATCTCCTTTACAAAAAAGTTGAATACGCGAATTCAATGAATCAACAACATAGACGTTTTTCCACTGATCTAACGTTACACCCAATGGTCCACTTAACTGAGTAGATGATGATCCGGAACTTCCAGCAATCCCAGCAACAATAGTACCATTCGGTGCGTTTATTCGCCACTTTGTCACTGTATGCGATCCAGTGTTAACAATGTACAGATTTTGATTAGACTCATCGTAATATATACTAGTTGGATTATTTAGCTTATCTATTGTTGAGCCTACAAGTAAATCAGATAGTATAGGCACTTGTGTAGAATGTATAAATTAACTACCTTGCCCATTGCCTCCGGCAACGATTATTCCCGCCGTCGCGCCTGGACTCCATTTTGTTACGCGATGATTAAAGTATTCTGATGCATATACATTCGAACTTGAGTCAACCCATACCCCATACGGATTTCTCACTTGATTGAGTGTGCTTCCAGGTGTACCATTGCCAGCCACTATCACGCCTGAAGATGCGCCATTTAACCAACGAATTATTCGATGGTTCCCCGCATCGGCGATGTAAGTTGCTTGATTTGAATCAGCATAATTAAAACGTGTACCCATTGCACTCAATTCATTCAGTCCGCTTCCCGAACTACCTCCAGCTACCAAAACTCCTGTTGCTGCACCAGGTAGATATTTTAGTGAACGAGCGTGTCCAGTATCATCGATGTATAGAGCATCGTTCGAATCGATAAATATACCGGTTGGTGAAGATAATTGATTTAGGGATGGACCTTGAGAACCATTGCCTGCATAGATAGTGCCTGTCGTATTCCAAAATATCCTCGTAACGCCTGGAAACAAAATAATAACAAACGAACTGTCACAGTTGTCGTATATAAATACATACATGGATTATTATCAGGCGTTGAATCTAATAATGACACGTGAGCGAAAGAGAATATTCTTCATAGAATGAGGAATAAGAGATCATAAGTATATCTTACTTGACGATGTGACGTTTGGCTTGATCAAAACAGCAAGCAGAGTTGCTACGACTGCTATACAAAGAATAAATGCAGTAATGATCGAACATATAATAATAGAACGGGTATATCTGGAGAGGAAATCATGATGATCGAACAGAGAAAGAATCAAATAAGTACTTACTTCTTCTTTCGATTATTTTCTCTATTCTTATGGTAATTATTTGTTACGCCCTTTCGATCGGTCCACTTCACAGCACTGAACAAATCTGGTGAACAGCGTTGATTTTCAACAGGGTCTGTTTTAATTGAAGAACTATCATCTTCAAAAGTGCACTCCCTCGCTTCGGATGGTGTAGGACGAACTTTACCAGAACTAACAGAGCTACTTATGATAGTTCTTGATTGTTGCACAATGCTTTTTGAGATTGATTTTTCTTGACCATGACTGCGTGCAACGGAATTCTTGCCGATCGAACGATGGCTATTTTTCGATCGAATACTTGTATGAATTGTACGTGAATGCAACGTTGGTAATGACGATGACAGTCGATGGTGATTCTGAATTGTTTAAAGAAAAAAAGAATAGCGAAGCGATGATTAATGAGAAGATAACGAACGCGACTGTGCCGATGACGAGATATCTCGATGACTTTTAGTTGAACTTTGTGAGAATGATCGCTGAATGGTTCTATGCGACTTCGCGTTGACATTTGACAGTATGTTCCTCAATTCGAATGAAATAAAAAGAAATGCAATGTTATTTATTATTCTTTCGGTGTAATATAGATGTATCAGTATGTCTTTGGTTTCTTTCAATTAATTGAAAATTTTAATTTTCACAAATAAAAAAATTCATTTTTGTTTCATTCGCTCGAGTTTCTTTCGACATAATCACGCCACCCATTTCACTTGTACTTGATGGTTTTTCTTTGAGGATGCCAAGTGAAGAATTGCGAACCTCATAAGAATCAATATTTTTGTTTACTCTCAATAAACAAATTTCGGAGTAAGAAAGGAATCCAAGAGTTCTGCTTAATGCAATATTATTTCAACGAATACAGACAATATGTCAATCGATGTAATATTATCGGTTCTGTCCAAGTTGACGATGGACATATTCAAAAATAGACAAGCACATAGTCCCGAGATAGAATAGTAAGTGAAAATACAAAACGTATCATCCCGCGCTTTGATAAGATTCAAATTGGACAGAATTCACCATACTTGATAAGCTTGTCAGAAACATAGACATGCACTCGTAACTTACACTGAGATGTAAAAATGAGTGTGCATGCGAGCAATAGGCAATCAAGACTAACATAAATATTTTCCTACTAATTCTTTTTTTTCGCAAATAGCAACCTCAGAATGAAACTACACGTATAGTCACACTATGCTTGGAAGGTATAACATACAGTTGAATTTATATTTATAGCTAAACTACTTGTTCGATTCGTACACTCGCAAACAACCACTTTCACATTCAAAGTAAAACATACGTCTATCGGCTCCATTGCGATCAGTTTCTTTCAGAAAAATCTATACCCGTGACATATGGGAGGTGTAAAGAAACTTTGCAGTGAAATCATCCTTAAGAATCAAAATATAAGCTTTCAGAAAATATAATGACGTTTATTCTTATTCGTAATACGCTCATCGTGAATATATTGAGTAATTAAATCCATTCACTACAGCTACAATATTTTTTGCATCAAATCAAATGTCACAATGGTTCAAAGTAATTTGGATAAAATGAAACATATTCATTTCTTTCTGAAGGTTGGCACCGTTGAAAAAAGCATGATATCCTGTGAGAATCAAGCTGATATGAAATTAAAGATGAACCATAATCGAACTTACGATAAGAAAAACTGCGCCAAGTACGACTGCTTTCATTTTCACATCGAGATCCACCGGAACTATGTAAGCAGGTAGGAAATTAACATTTGATCTTCACTCGTACATAAGACGCTCACCTTTGAGTAAAAATGCATCAGTACTTGAAGTTGCTTCATGTAGAGGACAACGATATTTCTTATAAATAGCTCCAACTTCTGTGATTCCATCTGTGCCAATTAACTAAAATTGACTTGTTTTAATAAAACTCTGCATTTTGTTTCATTTCGTCTTACAGTAAATTTATTTTCACAACAGCATGAGAATAGCCCGTCGCAAATACACAATGGGGCAACTAGAGTGAATATAGTCTTATAATTTACATCTTTGATTTCAAATGTATGTCGCCAGCAACTTCCTCTAAATGAAAAATAAACTAATAAAATTTATTCTTTTAACAACTTTAATAGACTTTTGTGACACAGTGCCAATGACGACTCCCGGTGGTGATTCGACAATTAATTCTTGCTTACAACATTGTAAATTGCCACACCAACACCATCCTGAAAAGCATTCGAATTCACGTCTCATCCGAATAATATCTTGCTTAAGATTATTAGCAATATGTAGTGTAAAACTTCGTCTAGCTTTGCAACATAATCGTTGCCAATATGCCGATGCTATAGATTTCATTACAAACGATGTAAATACATATTGATTTGTTAAGATAATCAACCTACATTCCCTGACTTTGAATAGTTTTTCATTTTGTTCGTTAAAAATATTAAATTTTGCTGCAGACGAACTACCACACAGTGCTAGAATAATATAAACATATACAATCCATTTTCTCTGTCTAAATAATTCACCTTCACGTATTGAAACAAGTTGCTTTATTTTCAATTTATCGATTGTTCGTAGGGCATCAAGTCCAACTGTATGACTATTTGTTACTGGTAATAAAGGATCCATTTGGCTTTCATCAACAGGATATTTGCCTTCCTTCGCTTTGCCAGCCATTTGTTTTGTCAATGAATAGAAACACACAACTGATAAATATTCTAAAGAGAAATACTACATCTGTGTTCGATTCGTGCTGAGTTTTATTGTAATAAGCAGTAAGAGGAAAATGTTTAGGTTACAAAAGAAAGACAAACAAGAGGTATATGTACTGTTATTCACTATCACAAACGAAGACATGTCACAGTTGACATGAGAATTTTAGTTGAGATTGGAATGCGCGCAAAAATCAATCCATCGATTTACCACATATATAAGTGAATTCATGCATTTAAAAAGTATTTTCTAAATAGATCCTGTATGTTTTTGATGTACAGTTTAATTTGTTGTCAAGCGATCTGCACTATTCAATATTGATAACGTTTTCTCCCGGAAGTAGAGTGCTTTGGATTCATCGCCCATGTGTAGATATACTAAACGGATGTTGTTGTAGCAAGAAGCTAAATCAGGATGATTTTTTGGAAGATTTTGCTGACATATTTCCAGATCTTTCTCGAAAAATACTAGAGCTTGAGAATGTTCACCCATAGCATGATACACCGAGCCTATATTGTTGTACGAAGTAGCTAAGTTCGGGTGGTTAGCTGGAAGAGATTTTTCACAAATACTCACAGCTTTCGTGTAGAAGGAAAGAGCTTGACAATAGTTTTTCGTGCTTTGATGCACTGAAGCGATGTTGTTGTAACAAGTAGCCAAACTGTGTTGATTCATAGGGTTCGTATTTTCTTGAATATCTAGAGCTTTTTCGAGATAGGAGAGCGCTTTAGAGTACTCCGCTGTCTGGTCGTAGGCCAAACCGATATTGTTGTACGACATGGCTAAATCAGGATGATTTGAAGGAAGAGTTTTCTGTTGAATCAGAAGAGCTTTCTCATAGAATTCAAGTGCTTCAGAATTTCGATTCATATTGGCGTAAACTAAACCCATGTTATTGTACGAGATGGCGATATCGGGATGATCTTCAGGAAGAGCTTGCCGGCGAATATCAAGAGCTTTTTCATAGAAGAAGAGCGCTTGTGAGTAGTTTCCCATGTTTTTGTGCACCACCCCGACATTATTGTATGAAGTAGCTAGATTCAGACGACTCTCGGGTAGATTGGCTTCAAAAATAGTCAAAGTCTTTTCATAACAGGAAAGTGCTCGAGAATGATCATTTATATCACTATACACGGAAGCAAGATTGTTGTAGGAGACAGCTACGTCGAGATGATCTGAACGAAAACAGACGAGAGCTGCTTCAAGAGCTCTTTCAAGATACACGAGTGCTTGGGTATACTCTCCTGTATTTTTATAGAGTAATCCAATATTGCTCCACAGGCAGACCAAGTTTGGATGATGATGATAATCAGGCAGACTTTCTTGATAAAGCAAAAGTGCTTTTTCGTAATACATGAGCGCCTGTGCATAATGACCCATAAGATCGTCTACCGAAGCGAGATTATTGTAACTAACGGCTAGATCAAAACGATCGACATAAGGGAGTTTTTGTTTAATGTCAAGGGCTTTTTCGAACAAGGAACGTGCTTGGGAATACGAGCCCATGTTCTTGTGTACCGAAGCAATGTTGTTGTAAGAAACAGCTACGTCGAGATGACATTCCGAGTATATCTCTAGTCGCGTATGAAGAGCCTTGTCATAGTACGAGAGTGCCTGTGTGTAATCTCCCTTTTTTTCATGTACCGAGCCTATATTATTGTACGATGCTGCTATATCAGGATGTTTTTCGGAAAAATGCTTTTGTCGAATTTTGAGAGCTTCTTCAAAATAGAAAAGTGCTTTAGAATATTCACCCATGTCACAATGTAGCGAGCCAACGTTGTTGTAATATGTAGCTAAGTCAGGATGATTGGCATCAAGGAGCTTCTGTTGAATTGCGAGAACTTTCTCAAAATAGAAAAGTGCTTCGGAATATTTACCAATCTTTTCATACATTAAGCCAATGTTGTTAAATGAAGTTATCGTATCAGGATGATGTTCAGGAAGATTCTTTTGTTGAACAGCAAGAGCTTGTTCATAGTAGGAGAGTGCACGCAAGTAGTCACCTTTTTTATCATAGACGGAACCAATATTATTGTAGGATGTAGCGATATCAGGATGTTCTTCGGGATAATTTTTTTTTTGAACATCGAGCGCTTTCTCAAAGCAGGCAAGTGCTTTGGAATACTCGTTCATATTACAATACACGAAGCCAATATTATTGTAAGAAGTTGCGAAATGAGAATGATCTGCAGGAAGAGACTTCTGTTGAATATCGAAGACTTTCTCGCAGCAAGCGAGTCCTTTAGTATGATCGGCCATCATATCATAGATCAAAGCAATATTGCTGTAAAAAGTAGCTACCATCGGATGATTTGCTAGTGAACGTTTCTGTTGAATGCCGAGAGCTTGTTTATAATACGAAAGTGCTTGAGGATAATCTCCCATCGAATGATGTACTGAACCCAAGTTATTGTACGAAATGGCTATTTCAGGATGATCCGAAGGAAGAATTTGTAGTTGGATATCGAGTGCTTTTTTATGGTAGGAAAGCGCCTTCGAGTAATCACCCGTGTGCCTGTAGACCATACCGATATGGTTGTATGTATGCGTTGGAAATAATTTATCTGACGTGCAAGATTTGCCATGCTCTTCAAGAGCTTGTTGATAATATTGAACTGCTTCTTCATGGTTTCTTTGCTTTGCTTTAATTTTTCCTAAGGCGTGATAGTATTTACATGGGCTTTGATCTTCTAAGTTTTGATCAAGTAGAGTAAGAAATAAATTCTCCGCTGTTTCCAGCTTACCAAGATAGATCAACAGGTCGCCCATTCGTGTCCATCCAACTTCTTCATCTTCTTGTTCAATTTGCGTAGTTAAGACACGAAGTTCTGGATCATTGTCATTAGTTAAACTGAGAAACACCTTGAACACACGATCATTGACTTTGTCTTTTTCTATTTTATTTATGCGAAACACGGCATGCATTGAAAACAGCACTTCATCTTCATCTTCGATAGCGCTAATATTCCTGATCCGAGCAAAAGACGTCGTGTCTAATTTAGGATCAATGGTCATGATGAATAATATTCCCATAACCTCTAAGTCTTGCGTTGCACTATCAGCGTACATATAAGCTGGTGCTTCATCTTGACTGGTTGAAATAAAACTATTAAAAGCAATCAATCCTTTTTGACTTTTTCCCAGCTGATGAAAGTCATCTATTGAGAGTCTTTGTCCTCGATAAACATCAAATGGTTTGTCACCATAGCTGCACGCTTGTTCTTTGTATAATTCTTCGATTTGTCGATGAAGATCGTGAATAAAGAAACTCATGTAGACAATAACATCTGATTCTAGAAGTCTAAGGGCTCGATTTAACATTGGATAGATAAAACAGTCTTTTGTGTACCACCATATTGCCTTATCAGGTTGATAAGCTTGACTGAATTCATCGACGACTGCTAATGTCCTCAGATTATCCTGAAATTGATCTCGGCAGAATTCGATTAGCATTGAACTACTTTGATTGTCATATTTCGTGTTTAGTATTGCATTTTTGAATATTTGAGTATACATATAACTCGGCTGTAATCGATTCAGATCAACTTGTTCATTCGTTTCGTTCATTCGCGCAAAACTGATCGGAGTAGTATCTTGATCGCAGCGCTTAGCAGCTGGATGAATTATTTCAATCAGAGGTTGAATCGTGGGATGAAGTCCTTTAACTTTTGGCCATTCCGAAGCCCATTGTCCATACCACGGTTGATCCTCATCGCAGATATAGATCGTATTTATTGCTTTCATTGAGTGAATTTGTGGAACTAATGTTTGCGCGAAGGCAGCGGATGTAATAACGAATATTTTTTCCGATTCGATTTCTTTTAGAAATTTCAAAGAATCTTCGATCGTGTTGAATAGGGTCACAGAATTAATTACATTACGCAGCTGCTCGATGTTACTCTGAATGTTATTGTTCGATAAATCAGCATTAGCATCGAGCCAAACAGCCAAATAGTTCTGCACAATTCGTCTTCGAATTGTTCGATATTGTGGTACTTTTTTCAAATTCGCCATCTTCTTCAATAAGTATACAGTGCAGTGAAGAACACGAGTCGATGTTTACTAATCTGACTATGTGTGTGTTATCATTATTTTATATATGAATAGCATGCTTGAGTAGATTCGTTTGTTCTATTCTTCCGTCAAGGTGAGTCAGGAAGAGAGAAGACAACTATGAATCATGACTATTTAGCTTTTAATCGAAAGTACGATTATTGAAGAAGCCAAGTTCTTCAAATCGTGCGTGCACGGGTGCACATAGGAATGAGTCACTGTCTCATCAGCATACTCCTCAGTCTTTGTTTTTTATGTACGAGAATATTCCATTCGTCAAGATATCTTCGGCACCGGATATGCCTTTTTCTTTTTCTCTATATCTTCATGAGAGTTATATCAGTATGGATCGTTTATATTCGCCGACTTTTCCTTCTAGTTCTGTACACATGCATATTCTTAGATAAAGAAAGAGGAAAAATAAACATGTGCTTCAGAACGTCGTAGTAACGACAAATAGGTTGCGCACAAAAACTTCCAGAGAGAACATAGTTCTTTTCCTCTGTGAGTGAAATTTTATTTCGGATAAATCATGTCTGCGATTATCAATGCTTTGTTCGGCTCATTCTCGTCGGCAGAAGAGCAGAGTCCTATGACAAATACAAGTGGAGCCGTCACTGAAAATATCCAAACATCAGTTGTAGCCGATAATGTTCAAGTCAATTCGGTCATCTCATCCGATACTCAAGCAAATGCAAGTATTAATACAAACACAAATATGGAAAATTTATTATCACAAATAAATACAACACATGCACAAGTGGATGAATATTCCAGAACTCGTGTTGCAGAAATCAACGAACAGGTAAGTAGTGTACTCATTCGTTCAGATATAACTGAGCTTTCGGTTTAGGTTCGAAACTCAATTGCAGACGTTCTTAAAAATACGCAACGTCATCAAGAAGAATTATTGACTTTTGCTAATCAACGCCATTTGATTATTGATAATGAATATAAAGTTCAATTAAAACGAGCTGTACAAGCATTAGATGCTGTGAAAGCGAAAACATTAGCTGATCTAGAACGTGATTTACAAGTCAGACAGCAAAAGATTCTGAATGAAGCAAAGAAACAGATCGATCTTCTGAATAATCAAGCGAATGCGGATAAGCTAAATGTTTTAATTGAAACACAACTACAAAATAAAGAAAATATTCAGAATCTTACCGATCAAGTTCTTGAATTGAATCAACAACAAACTCAGCATTTACTCGAATCAACGACAACAACAATTATTACTTCTCACGCACAAGCAACAACACCACCAATCAATCCTATTGTTGCTGCTGCTGCTAACGTCACGCTCAGCAGCAGTGCAATTGATTCGATCATGGCGAAAGCAAGCGAAAAGAATCAGAATAAGATACCTCCAGTTCAATCTATCCCGACTGCCGTGACAAATACGCCAGCTAATATTAATCCTATTGTTATTGCTGCTAACGTGACACTCAGTAGCAGCGCAATTGATTCTGTTATAGCCAAAGCCGGTGTAAAAAAGGAGCAGAAAACCAGCGAGGTAAATACGGTCAATCACATAGCTACTGCTGCTAATGTTGCGCTTAACAGCAATATCATCGAATCTATTGTTAACAACGCACGTGAGCGAAGTAAAAAGCCGGTTGCCGAACCAATCAATTGAAAATATTTGTAAAAAAAAGCGTAATTATTAATCCCGCTCGCATCCTTTACCCGACGTAAAATCGAAATGTATCCTATAGCTGTACAAATCCTTAAACATTGTATATTATTTTTCTGTATAACAGTAGTGCATGTAAAATTTTTACATAGATTCAAAGTATTTGTCATTAGAAATAAAAATTATCATACTTTAAAGTTCTGTCTTATCATTTGCCGTTCCGCACGTAGGATTTGCGTGTAATCCACCATGTAGAAGAACGAATTGATTCAAACATGATGATGGTGGTCCTAAGCATTCGATATTGAAACACTGCTGTGCTATCATGCGCGCACATAAACATTTCAAACGACTCGGATTTGTTTTTGACTTCAGTAGAGTTTTGATTTCATCATTTTTTACATAATCAATTGGAAGATAACCATCTTCGTTAACACAATCTACATGAAATCCATAATCTAATAGCAGCTTGATGAATTCTTTATCATTTGAATCCCGACATAAACAATGCAACGCTGTATTTCCATTGCTAAAATCAACTGCATCATAACACAAATATTGTCGTCCACAATATAGTAACAATCGAAACGCAGCTACATTAGGAAATCTAAAGAAGAAAATGATTCAAAATTACATCAACTTCACATTTTGATAATACATACTGTAAATGTCGACGAAGTTTCTGTGAACGACAATTCACGTTACTATTAGTCTCTTTCATCGCACAGATATGAATTAAAGTCAATCCATGTTCGGTGATCATTTTATGTTGGCATAGAACTTCAATCCAATTATAGATTAGTTTTTTTTCTTCTTTTGTATTTTCTTGCTGATCAAGAATCTAAACGGAAGACAAAAAGAGTCAAAATCAGCAATGTTAGTGAAGTGATCACCTTCGTTGCAATGACCACCAATAATACAGCACTGTATATGCTTGTAGGATAATCTATCTGCGATGGTTCGAAAACAAGTTGACAAACTTGTACAAATCTTTGAACAGGTATGGTTTCGTCTCTATCTAGTATTCGACAAAAAAGATGAACAAACCCGTGAAGTGAAGTTTCAAAATGGTTTTGTTGACGAAAATAAAACAAATGAATGCCAATGTCAATACACTTGCCGAATTCTTTATGAGCGTTTAACATGTTCGCATAGTCATTTAAACACTCGATGATTTCGATACTATTTCTCGATTGAAAAATACGTTCTCGAATAAGTAATGTTTCGATATACATTCGATCACGATTGCCTTCGATCTTTGCTAATTCTTCAATTGTTTGACATTCTTGTTCGTGATTGTAGATGGATTTTGGTGGTGAACAAATTTTCGGCTTCTGTAAGAGATCACGTTGATGTAAAACTAGTTTTAACAAACTGACTACTTTGTCTGAGAATACATTAGAAAATGACCTATAAGATCGGGAACAAACAGCTAGTTCGACATCTTCAATTGTATTGATAGATTTTTCCAAAAGAAAATTAATCATCGGATGTGAATTACGTTCAATCGCATTGTCTAAAAGAGTTCTTCCTGTATTATTCCGAATCATGATATCTGCGCCTGCGTCATAAAGTAGCCGAACTACTTCGACGTGCACAGTCTGACAAGCAAATGATATTGGGGTGCGAGCAGTCAGATACGCACTCGAACAGCAATAGTTAACATCAGCACCATTTTCGACCAGGTATTTAGCGATCGACGTATAGCCTCGAAGGGCTGCCCATGTCAAAGCCGTACATCGATTTCTGTCAGTGGATTTTGTTTCATTCACATCTGAGTAACTGTTTTCAACAAGAAAACGAACTATATCAAGACGATCCATTGTAGTAGCGAAGATAAGCAACGGACAATGTGGATATTCGTAAGTGTCTTGCAATGGATTTGCATGACCAATTTCGATTAATGTTTTCGCAACTGTAAAATGCCCATAAAAACATGCAGCGTATAGCGCTGTTCCACCGCCGATGTATTCGCCGTCAGGTTTTTTTACTGTACCTTTCAATTCAACTTGTTCGACTGAATTATAATAACTTAAAAGTATTCGAACGAGATCATCATGTCCATTCTTCGCAGCAATCATTAGTAAACTCAAATGCTCGCCATCATACCAATTCAGGGTGATTAGATAATCAACAGCATTCGAGAGTTCATTTAACTGCGTGTTTAATTGAGAACATAAACCATCTTGAGTAAGTCTATAAAGTCTATCCATGATAGAGGCATCGAGAAATAGCTCTCTAAGCGAAAGTATCTGTTCCATTTTGGTAAAATTATTCTATGCGGTAACATCACTTTATTTATATATATTTCTTCGGTTGGAAATCTCCCGAGAAGTTTATATTTCCTTGAAAGGACGTGACAACATCATGAGTCACAAAGAATTTCTCAATTTACCAAAGGAATTATAAGGATTCAGCGAACGAAAAAAGAAATTCACATATTCAATCACAGCAGACTAGATGTCGGTGTCGGCAAGATGAGAAATTCACAAAAAAAACACTAATATTCAATCGAGATTACCAAATTGTTTTACAAAAAAACCTTTTATTGATATCATACAACATTAATCGTCAGATAAATTCGAGATTGTACGTCTTATATGCGATAATATTCAACGATCATTTAGAATTTATTACCGAGATAAACCTAAGTGACGAGAGATGAAAGCATCAATAAATATCTTTGATAGAAGCGTTTACTTCATTCGAGACAATCGAGATGACGAGAAAAGATCTTCAACGATATATGGTTCTGTTCTTAGCTGAATGCTTCGCGACATGTATAATGATATTAATTGGTGAAGGTGCTATCGCTAATTATAAATTTACCCAAGAACCGTCTCAAACAACACTACCGATTGCCATTGCGTTCGGTGTTGGTGTTTATGCAGGTAGCTGTCGTGTAACTAATTTTTCAGCATCTTCATTCTTTTGATTTTTAGCATTAATGCTCGCTGCACCAATCGCAGGTATGAGATCAGATGAATGATGGTGTTATACGTTGATTCTATTGAGGTTCTAGGCGCGCAGCTGAATCCTGCGTTAAGTATATCACTATTGACTATTGGTGAAATAAAACCATTACTGTGTCTATTGTACGTCATTGCGCAAGTTGTGGGCGCATTTCTCGGAGCGGTTTTAGTTTATGTTGTTTATGTGAAGCAATTTGATGCGTATGATGGGGGTCGACGGGAAATGATAGGCGTAACTGGTACAGCTGATGTTTTCTTCACTATGCCTGCTGAAGGTATACCGAATTGGAGTGCGTTCATTGATCAAGTTATTGGAACTGGTATCCTTATGATTTTTGTTCAGGCCGTTGGAAATGTAAAGAGAAAGTTGAACTTGTATACATAGGCATAAAAAATATTGATTTTATTTGTAGAAATCCAATCAAATTACATCGAAAGTTATCCAACCATTTGCATATGCATTAATTGTGATTGGCATTATTTCGGCATTCTCAATTAATGCTGGTGCTGCAGTTAATCCCGTAGATATGTCTACTTGTCATTTGCATTGATTGAATTTCTCCGTTTCATTGAAGGCTCGTGATTTCGGTCCACGTATTTTCGGAGCATTCATCTATGGTTGGAAGGCTGTCTTTACAGTACATGATTATTACTTTTGGGTACCCATCGTTGGTCCAATTGTAGGAGCCATCATCGGTGTATGGGTGTATCAATGTTATAGGTTTATCGTGAAAAAATACGGATATCTTTCGAATGTCGAAGCTCCATCGATAGACATCGAACAACGTGTTTCGAGCAAATTTTAAAAGATTTTGAGCTGGTCCGAACTTTTCTAACCTATAATCTTGGAGATGTACGTGTGGTACCCAGATGAGTTAAATGGAGAAACTTCTGTTAAAATTCAAATGCTTTGCTTTGAAATAATCTTCAGATAAACATTAGATCTATAACGTGCATAACGATGACGACAACGCAATTAATAAGCTTTCATGTGAAAATGTGGTATTAAATTTGTCGCAGGAGACTACGTACATTCACATATTTCGAGCACGTATACGTTCGAGGGAGAGATATTGGTACTGCTTTGTCAGAAGGAATGTATATTGATCATCATCACGATTCTCACATTACACTACTTCTGTTTGCAGACAGGTCCAACTATGAATTGAACACAGTGCGGATCTGTTGACATCAATCGATAAAACATTCAATATTCTTTCATATCGTCTATGAAAGCCAGCGACGAGCATATCGGACGAAAGCGTATTCAAAACTAAAGGTATGCATATTTTACTAAAAAAAACCCTACGTGTGTGCATTAATATCAATGACGGATTCGCATAGTTGACTTATTTAAGTAGGTACGACTATGATGTGATACATCAATTCAATCTATCATACTGTGAAGGTACCTAAGAAAACTAGATAACATGAAATTAATTAAATCTTTTGAAGAAAAATGAATAATCATTTGTTTCGACAACATCAAGCATAAGCAAGCCTTTAGTCAATTTTTCGAATGACAATAGAACATTGAAAGCAACATAAATAGAGGGTGATCATAAGAGACTGCGCATTAGTCAATTTAGATTCACCGGTACTACTCGAGTTCTACGACGGCGACTACCAATGTATTGCTGAGTTTTCCAATAAATATCCAAGCTATACCAAACGATGAACTTCAATCCAACAGTTAATCCGCCATATAAACCGAGAAATGTTGTTAGTATATATAAAGCACTACTTCTCACTGCATAACTGTATTCACATGAAGATGGCGAACAAGACGAATAGTACTCCGAATAATTACTAGAATTCTGCCACGTTTCGATAAAGAATTCATCGATTAATTCACCGATTGTCGTAGTCGATATCGGATAAAAGCGACTTGAAACAGAGCGATTAAGAGCATTTGGAATATTAGTCATATTTAGAAAATCAGCTAGTAGTTGTAAACACGTGGAATTGTACAAGCACTCAAGTGTTGACTGACGAAGACCATCAATCGGTAAACAACCAAAAACGATACCTTTAAACGTAATCTTATAGATCAATGTATTTATTCAAATGTATCTCACCTGGTAGACGTATTGTTTGATTAAAACTTGTGAGTATCGTTCTAAAACATCGAGATGGCGATATTGTACACAAACATGATTCCCCGCTTTCGTTAAACCATATTGGAAATGTTCGTATGACATAGTTCATTTGTGCATTCGATGCAAAAGATGCCCAATTCAAACCAAATCTATGTTGTAATTGATTTGCATGGAACATGTCAATTATGTAATGATGCATCCATTGAAATTGAGCTAGTGTTTGAACGATGAAATTGTTAATAATTGAATCAACTTGGATTTGAAACGAATAATGCGTTAGTATTTGCAGAGTAATCAGATTTTTTGTGGAGAATGTTTGAACATTTAGTTCGATCGTACTTCTTGTCAATGCACAAAATGATGATAGAACATGAAATAAACCACTGAGAACTTTTCTATCATAGTTAAGTGTATATTCTGCTACGTCCTCTAAACCCCACACTGATGTAATAAAGGCCGAAGATACAAAATCAGTAGAACAAATCTGATGATACGTCTCGGGTTGAATAGAAACGAATTTTGAATACGGTATTGCAATGTTTGAACATGAACA
This sequence comes from Adineta ricciae, assembly GCA_905250025.1. NCBI lineage: Eukaryota > Metazoa > Rotifera > Eurotatoria > Adinetida > Adinetidae > Adineta > Adineta ricciae. The sequence continues at coordinate 232,289 of CAJNOJ010000124.1, forward strand.
TGTTAGTGTTGATGCATGTTTGCTTTGTAGTTCGTTGAATGTGGATAAACTTGGTGAAGAAACTGTGATTGTATTGATGTGAGTGTTTAAATTAAGAAAGAGTATGATTATATGAAATGAAATAAGGAATAAAAGACTGTAGATCCGAGTTGCAAAACGTTGTTGTTCACACAACAAGTCGTCGTCATTTTCCTGTCCTTGGCGATAAAAATTCATTTGTTGGACATTGTTTCGAAGCTGATTGAGAACAGTTGCGAATCTTCGTGCATTATTTGAGTCTTCTTCAATCTGTTCGCTCGATATGCAACAATAACGAAATATTCGTCGAATCGATTTCACGAAAAACGGAACTAAGATTTTAAGGGCAACTGACAGTCCACCGATAATTCCTGCTACAGTCGCAATTATGTAGGATATGCTAAAGCGTTCTTCATAGGTATAAATACATTCTCTTGGTGCACATGCTTCAAAATATCTGTCGAAATAAATCGAATAGATCCATTTTTCGATGAACATTGCCGAAATGATTTCATTTAATCTTGTCGAAGTGTTAAACCGACTGTTAATCATCGGATTCAAGGGCGTGACATTGGCTGCACGCGGATCGATGGTTACTCCAGACATTCCCAATGGAAACGCATCGATTAACATTTGAACGCACGATGAATTGTAGAGACATGTTAATGACGAGGTGGACAGCGAATCAATGGGTGAACAACTTGTGTACCAATTAGGTACAACTTTATTAAGTGCACTCTCATTTCCTGAACAAACGCCTGTTATACAGTAAAATCCTGTGTCGGTTTCACAGAATCTGTCGATACCGCACGAACAATTAGGATTACTAAAGACGCGCATCGCTTGAAAGAATATTTGTATGGTGTCATTCAATTGTAGTAATGCCATATTTGAATCAATGCTTCCTGATTTTGCCAATTGATTCACTTGAATAGAAGTTTGAACAGTTTGGTATAGATCATAAAAAGAGGCGACTGTCTAAAAAAATAAATAAGAGCATGTGAATAGCTGAAGTGAAATTATTGGATCCCACTTTGGAATTCTATGCTATATACTCTACGTACTTTTTGCTTAAATTGATTGATAATCGAATCTATTTGAGTATTGAATGTGTCCTCTGCTAATACTTGACTTGTGAAAAACTGCAAATTATTAAAAACAGCGATTTCATTGGAGATTGTTTCGTTTGATAAAAGACACAATTTTTGAAGGATACGAAATGACGCCATGCCTATGGTACGAAAATCAATCAGTAAGAAAATTCCCACGAGATTCGAATTGTACAATAGCCAAACATCATCCTTGATGAAACCGCTTGAACATACTTGATGAAGAGTTGTGCTTATATCGATGATGGACGAATATTTTATTGAAATGTGCGAGCACGGGCAAGTCAATGTTGACGAATATTGTTGAGATAGTTGTGAAAAAACATTCCACGACGGGTTCATGATGGATATTGGACGAACTTGTGTTGAGATCGATGAGTAAAACAATAGAATAATCAAACCAAGGGTTAAAAATAAAATATACAAACGTGTAGAATAAATGCCATCTTTTATATCAGTGAACAATGGAAACATATTGTATGTTTGGATTTGCTGCGGAAGAGTTCTAATACGGTTTTTGAAATCTAGAATATTCCGAAAAAAGATTATTGTCAATATAACGATTTGGCGTATCACTTTTACTTGGCTTTCCATCTCTTTGAGTATGTGTCGTTTGTTTTCGATGAGAAATGTTCTTCTGAATTTTCTGGACTAATCGAACAAAAAATGGTGCTGACACAAATAAAATGATCTTTAGTCCACCAAATAAACTAATTATGGTAACGGCGATGTATAAGAAATTGAATGATTGATCAAACGAATATGTACACAGTTTCGGAGAACATATTTCATAATATTTACTGAAATTATACACTTCATTCCATGCTTCAATGAAAAGATTATTCAAAATATCATTGATCAATGTTTCTGGTGCAAACTGAGATTGCTTCAATGGTGAAACCAAAGAGAATCCTGCAATATACTTCTGAAGAGAACTCAAACATGATTGATCATAAAAACATTCGAATGTAGAACTCAAGAGCGATCTATATGGATAACAGCCAACTTCCATATTTGGTAAAATAAACATAACATGTGAATCCTTATCAGTTGTACCGTATAGCAAACCACCATCCCTGCCTATTCGACCAGTATCATTGTAAATATAAGCTGGGTATGTACAGGTATCAACTTTTCGACAATCACAATAACTCGATGCAGTTCCATATCGAGCTGTTAGGATAGTGGGAGAAGCCGATGATAATCGCATATGTGCTTCACTGCATAGTCCCGAAGAAATTCTATTATAAAATGTATTGAGCCAAATGAAATTATTGATATGTTTATGAGCGTTTATTGTGTTTTGTTGAAACTGATTTACAAGTGTCGTCATTTGACTTTGAAAATTGTCAAAAGATAAGACTTGAGTGGTGATTAAATATTGAGAGGCAAATTCTTGTATGGCATCGGTGATCTTTTCTTTTGTCGTTCGACAAAATATTTGAACAAGCTGAATGTGTGATGATACCATTAAACGATAGTCGACAGGCCAATATTGACTGACATCAACATTTGTTAAGGATAATAAAAAGGTTTGATTAACAAATTGACTTGAGCAGATCAGATGATATTCAGGGTGAAACGAAACAATTTCGCCTTGAACAATTGAGTTCTGTTGGCATAAACACGAAAGTGTGTGAGAATATTTGCTTGAAAGTTGCTTGAAAACTTTCTCCGATGGTGAATCAATAGATATGAACTTTGTTTGAACAGTAAAACTTGTAAATAGAACTATGACCAGGATTGAAACAATTAAGAAACAAGTGAATATCCTCGTTGAAAGTATTTGATCTGCTTTCGGTAGTTTTTTATCTTCTTCATAGAGATTAAACTGTTTAATTAAATCAGCGAGCTTTCTTACTCGATTGGTCTGCATTTATTCTGAATTAAATGAGAGAAAAAGCTCGGAATATTTCTATTGTTCACATTTTTAGATTATTCTCTTCTAGAGAAATAACTCATGAATGTAATTTTTATTCTTAATAAGATGTAAAAACAATTATATTTCCGTTCAGCGTTAATTAGTGACTATTTCATTTCCTATTTGTTCAACTCAAAAAGAAAAACAATTCTGTTTCAAGATCATATCCATATTCATATCAATTGAAACCTGATATATGGCAAATGTTCTCAGAAAGTGCTTTTTGTTTCTATCAGTTTGTACGTAATGCATATTATAAAGATACATGAGATAAACGATGGTGTTATCAAAGATATAAATTATGTTCGGAATGCCATGTTCATATGAAATTGTACTTGTTTACACTGCAGCAAGTTGCATGCTACTAGAAGAAAATATTTCTATGTGTCAAAATTTTTCATGCTACATTCTGTTCTCTTCGTTTGTGTAGAGACCTTGTTGACAATCAAATAGTCGTTGTGTCATAACATTCTGAAATGGTTCATTCTTTAGTCTATATTTGTGACATTGATTCGTAACGATTCAATGGATGCTGATAAATACGACTTTCCTACTAGTATTTAATGAAATACTCACGTTATAGTTGTAGGTTGATAATCGTTTTGATCGATGATACACGTGTTGACAAATCATTACTGCTAACATGTTTTACTCATAAATAGCTTCTTTTTTTTTCAGAAGAATACGTTCAATGAGAAAACTTCACCGATTAATGGGGCTGATTTTGTGAGGATATGGATCTACGCCTACTCGAAATCGATCTTGACAATTTAGTCAAGTCATATAGTAAGAAAAAAAAACGAAAACGAGCCAGAATATATTGCATAAAAAAATCTCATTGTAGTTTGGTACAAGGTACATTAGTGGTTATTTTTGTTTACTTACAGTACGATACAGCAGGCTAAGAAAAGAATCTTTTGTGGAAAAAATTCAACAAAGTGATTTGTTGAACTTTTAGGATGACTTCTGAAGAATGCCAATGTTGTGATGATCGTTGACGATGTCACAAACACTGCATGTTGTTCAACTAATGTTTTACTCTTTCAAGAAATATAGATAATTTAGGGATTGTTCGAGAATGGAAATAAATTGATACGAGATACCATGCAAATAGGTGAGCGTCAAATAAGATTGATAGGATATTAATTGGTAACAAATGTGATTCAAGTTTGGAGAGAGTTACCGGTACTGCACAAGTCAAACTATGCTATATTGAAGAATTTTGATTTCAGTAGTGTTCTATGGTATAGAATTTAGCGGATTCGTATGCTATTCCATACGTTGAAACGTCAGCGAAAAGTTTAACAAAGATTGAAGAAGCATTGTGGAACATATTCGATAATCTGATCACGAATATTCCAGATAAGCCGAAATTTAGTTTTGAAAATTCTTTGTTATTACCAAAACGATCGGGCAATGCTGAAGCAGGAATTGATCTGTAAGTATTAAGGAATACAGTTTCGTTCATATATTTTTATGACGTCAGAATTTACTCATTGTTTAGTGAACATTCATCTCGAATAGTATTAATTGGTTATACGTAAATAGAATCGTAATAAAGATAAAGCTTTGATTCTTTTTGCAGTGGGATGTGACTGGCAACAAATGTGATTTAGCATAGAAAAGAGTGATTAGGTATGAACAAGCTAAAGTAGAGATTTGATCACGAAACCAACCAACTAACGAATTCCTTTGTTTAGAGTTTAGCGGATTCTCTCAATGTTCCTCACGTAGAAATATTCGTGAAAGATAATACAAAATGTCGACGATGCGTTTCTTAAACTAATTTTTTAATGAAAAGAGCATGAATACCGATAGGCATGAGGTTGTGTGAAAATCAGTTTCTTAATATGTGAAATTATTTGAATCCTCACCTGTATTAACCCATCCACATATTGTTCTTGTTGATGATATTCTTACAATAACGAACATGTAATTTTTTTGCGCTTCAACTATTAAACGATGAGGACATCGATTTCATGTTAAAGAAAGGAAAGAAAAAATCCCTTTGAAATAATGTACTATCGTCGCCTATGACAGAGCAGATTTTTCTTTGCTCTGAGTGAATAAAAAGCCTTGTCAGGTAAACAAAAATCTATGATATCGAGATAGATTTGTTAGTACTCGAAGTTAGACTTAATAATGCACTTTGACGAACGCCCGGCATGTTTTCGCAATTTTCTACATGAAATTGTCTTCGTTGGTGTAATTTCTTGTGCACAATTACTTTGTCAAGCAGCACTAGGCAACATACTTGTTCCTCTTCATATTATCGGCCCTGATGTTGGTATTGACGATCCGGCTAAATTGCCATGGACATTAGCATCTTATTCACTTACTGTTGGGATATTTATTATGGTCACCGGTAGACTGGGTGATATTCATGGACACAAATTATTGTTAGTTATTGGGTTTGTAATCTTTTCAGTCTTCAGCGTGTTCACCGGGATGGGAACCTATGTGAAAAACGATGTTTATTTCAATATTATGAGAGCATTGCAAGGAATCGGTCCTGCAACACTCCTACCGAATGGTGTTGCTCTACTTGCGAGAACCTATCCCTCCGGGAAGAGAAAATCGTTTGTCTTCGCAATGTTTGGGGCAACAGCACCTTTGGGATTCATTCTCGGTGCTTTGTTTGCAAGTATCTTCGCTCAATTATTGTGGTGGCCTTGGGGTCAATGGGTACTTGCATTCTTTTGTGCATTTCTTGCTATTTTATCTTCGTATGTTGTACCTGAAGAAGTGTCGCCAGCTGTTCATCCAACTGGAAAAACGGATATTCCCGGTGCAATTGTTGGATTATCTGGTTTAACGTTGTTTATCTACTGTTGGAATCAAGGGCCGGTGACTGGATGGGATAAACCTTATGTGTATGCTTTATTAATTGTTAGCGTTTTGATTATCGGCTTGTTTATTTTTATCGAAATGAAAACAGAAGAACCAATCATGCCACTATCTATTTGGCTTGTGAAGGGATTTCCAGGTGTTCTAGCCTGTATCGCATTGGGATGGTCTAGTTTTGGTATATTTATCTATTACATCGTACAATTTCTACAAGTCATTCGTGGTGCATCTCCATTACTAACCACTGCAATGTTGTCACCAGTTATACCGGCTGGTCTATCAGCAACATTATCTGTGTCTCAATTATACGGTCGGATACCTGCACATTTCCTTCTAATGGCGTCCATGGTTTTCTTCTGTATTGGCAATGTTCTCATAGGAACAATGCCAGCCGATCAAACATATTGGGCACAAGTATTCGTATCAACATTACTAACACCATTCGGTATGGATATTAGCTTTCCTGCGGCATCGCTCATTGTCAGTAATACAATGCCAGTACATCAACAAGGCGTTGCTGCAAGTATGGTTAATACTGCTATTAACTGGTCGATTTCTCTCGGGCTAGGTATTGCTGGAACGGTTGAAAGTGAATTGTTGAAAAAGGGAGCATCTGTATTGGAAGGTTTTCGTGGTGGCTTATATGTCGGTATGGGGCTTAGTGGTGCAGGAATTATCGTTGCACTTCTCTTTTGTCGTGTACCACTAGCGCCAGAAACAGCATCGAGCGATCATCAAAGAAAATCATCAGTTATGAACACAATCTCGAAAACAACCGCATCGGATGTTATTATTGACACAGAAAGTATCCAAGGTGAAGGACTTCAAGGGGAATTTCCGATTATACATCGTCTCTAATCCATTATCTTCTCTCATATAGGCGTTTTCAATATAAAATAGTCGGTGATGTTGAAGATGTACTTGTTAGACAAGTAAAATCATGACTTCATGAACATCTATGAGAAATTGTATTGAACATAAAAATTAGCTTGATGCAAGATGTAAATGAGTATCGTTCTGAAGAGTCTAGACGTTTTTCTGTTTCTTGATTTCGTGTCGAAATGTTCTTGGTGCAATTAAATCACTCTCACAATTTGTAAAGAAAGATTTAGAATGATATTTTCAATATGGATTCAATCAATACTTTTCTGATCGTTTTCCGTCATATTGTTGATGCATAAAAAAAACTGCAATGTGTAAACTCAAAGAAAGTATACATTATAATGCCGATATTTTGATGAAGTACAATGATAACTAGGATTTGATCCTATAGTTCTACCTGTCGTATTCTGAGGAAACGATCGAACTCGATTTGTAATGCGATTATTCTTCAATATCTTCAATTCAAATAGTGCTAATAATACAATAGATACTAATTCTTCGAATAATAGGTAATAGTTAACGCAGCTAAGATAAGAACTATGTCTAAAATAACATAGAAAATAATTAACATCGAATTGGACAATATGCTTTTGTTAACGATGAAGGCAGAGCGAGTATTTAAGAAAAGCGTCGTTCTCCAAACTGGTTTAAGCAAAGATTAATGTGTCTAGAGACGGTAGGAACTATTCTATAATACAATATGCCCCGTATGATTCAAGTTCTGCGAAGATAGATATGCCTTTCTTTCGTTGTGAAATGGCTCGTGTATCCACGTTCGATTAACACAGCCAGATAACGTTTCGAAAGTCGTGTGTATAGAAAAAGAAGTCAAATTACATCGCCATCTTTTTATTAATAAAAAATGATGTAAACGTAGCAAAAGCATCCGGCTATTTTGTCTCCACGTTAGCGAAGATGTTCAATGGTAAAAATGCACCAACTGTATAATTGGGCATATCAACAACTTGTGTGGCACGAATATCAACTGCAACCGAACATAACATATATGCTTCTTCTCTTGTCAATTGTTTATTTTGCACCAAGTAAGCAATCATTTGTCGAACTGCCTGTTTCGTTGCTTCGCGCATATCATCCGCAATACCTAATACAGAATAATAACGTGTCGATGATCGATCTTCCGTTCGTGTTAACAAACATGGACTTGTAACATGACTAACAGATTCGCCACGTATTACAGTCAAACGAACTGACACGACTACTGGTGTTTCGATTGCTGTACCACATACTTCGCCATCTCCTTGTGCCGCATGCCCATCGCCAATACTAAAGAGTGCACCTTCACATTCAATTGGTAGATATAGTTTGGATCCTTTGGTTAAATATTTTGTATCAATGTTACCCCCAGTGCGATAGGGAGGTATTGTGGAGAAAGATCCTGGCAAACCTCGTGCCACACCACATTCGCCAGTGAATGGGCGAATCGGAATGCGGATTTGATTCGGCTTAAACCAAGCGAAGCCTTGATCTTGATCCAGTTGCCATATTTTCAGTTTTGCTTCTGGAAACTCCTCATGGAGCAATCCAAAATTTGGAATAATAGCAGTCCAGCCCCACGTAGCTATTTTAATATNACATCAACAAGGCGTTGCTGCAAGTATGGTTAATACTGCTATTAACTGGTCGATTTCTCTCGGGCTAGGTATTGCTGGAACGGTTGAAAGTGAATTGTTGAAAAAGGGAGCGTCTGTATTGGAAGGTTTTCGTGGTGGCTTATATGTCGGTATGGGGCTTAGTGGTGCGGGAATTATCGTTGCACTTCTCTTTTGTCGTGTACCACTAGCGCCAGAAACAGCACCGAGCGATAATCGAAGAAAATCATCAGCAATTAACACAGTCTCGAAAACAGCCGCATCGGATGTGATTATCGACACAGAAAGTATCCAAGGTGAAGGACTTCAAGGGGAATTTCCGATTATACATCGTCTCTAACTCATTATCTTCTCTGATATAGGCATTTTCAATATAAAATAGTCGGTGATGTTGAGGATGTACTTGTTAGACAAGTAAAATCATGATTTCATGAACGTCTATGAGAAATTGTATTGAACATAAAAGTTAGCTTGATGAAAGATGTAAATAAGTATCGCTCTGAAGAGTCTAGACGTCTTTCTGTTTCTTCATTTCGTGTCGAAATGTTCTTGATGCAATTAAATCACTCTCACAAATCGTAAAGAAAGATTTAGAATGATATTTTCAATATAGATTCAATCAATACTATTCTTATCGTTTTCCACCATATTGTTGGTGCATAAAAAAGATTGCAATCAGTAAACTCAAAGAAAGTGTACATTATAACATTGATAAGTAATATAGCAGCTAGTTGCCGACATTTTGATGACGTACAATGATACAGCGAGGATTTGATCCGATAGTTCTATCTGTCGTATTCTGAGGAAACGATCGAACTCGATTTGTTATGCGATTATTCTTACATATCTGCAATTCAAATAGTGCTAATAATACAATAGATACTAATTCTTCGAATAATAGGTAGTAACTAACGCAGCTAAGATAAGAACTATGTCCAAAATAACATAGAAAATAATCAACATCGAATTGGACAATATGCGTTTGTTAACGATGAAGGCATAGTGAGTATTTAAGAAAAGCGTCGTTCTCCAAACTGGATTAAGCAAAGATTAACGTGTCTAGAGACGGTAGGAACTATTCTATAATACAATATGCCCCGTATGATGTAAGTTCTGTGAAATGACTCGTGTATCCACGTTCGATTAACGCAGCCAAATAACGTTTCGAAAGTCGTGTGTATAGAAAAAGAAGTCAAATTACATTACCATCTTTTTTTAATCAGAAATAATGTAAAAGTAGTCAAAGCACCTGGCTATTTTGTCTCCTCGTTAACGAAGATGTCCAATGGTAAAAATGCACCAATTGTATAATTGGGCATATCGACAACTTGTGTGGCACGAATATCAACTGCAACCGAACATAACATATATGCTTCTTCTCTTGTCAATCCTTTATTTTGCACCAAGTAAACAATCATTTGTCGAATTGCCTGTTTCGCTGCTTCGCGCATATCGTCCGCAATGCCTAATACAGAATAATAACGTGTCGACGATCGTTCTTCCGTTCGTGTCAACAAACATGGACTTGTAACATGACTAACAGATTCGCCACGTATTACAGTCAAACGAACTGACACGATTACGGGTGTTTCGATTGCTGTACCACATACTTCGCCATCTCCTTGTGCCGCATGACCGTCACCAATACTAAAGAGTGCACCTTCACATTCAATTGGTAGATATAGTTTGGATCCTTTGGTTAAATATTTCGTGTCGATATTACCACCGGTGCAATAGGGAGGTATTGTGGAGAAAGATCCTGGCAAACCTCGTGCCACACCACATTCGCCAGTGAATGGGCGAATCGGAATGCGGATTTGATTCGGCTTAAACCAAGCGAAGCCTTGATCTTGATCCAATTGCCATATTTTCAGTTGTGCTTCTGGAAACTCCTCGTGGAGCAATCCAAAATTTGGAATAATAGCAGTCCAGCCCCACGTAGCTATTTTGATATCGACAATTTCAACTTCCAATACATCACCAGGTTTGGCATTACGAACAAAAATTGGTCCATTGATCTGATCTAATTTCGACATATCAAACGAGTGAATGGCATCCACAGTCGAGCCGGCTGTCACTTGACCATTCGATGCATCGAGACAGTCGAATGTAACTATTTCACCAGAATCGATCGTAGCAACCGGAGGAATCGAATTATCCCATGCTAAATGATGCTGATGTCGATGAATATGATGCGTCATACGGATATTGATCAAAATTTACAATGGAAACTTTCTTTCGTTCGCACTGATTTGTTTTATCGATTGTCTTTATGATACATACAAGACGAGATCAACTATGCAGACCATTAATAAGACAAATCGACAGAGGTCATGCTCTATCAATTGATTATAGACGAGTACTTCGTCTTTCATTTGAATTCTGTCTAAACTGTATATCGGTAGAGAAAATTTTATGATTGCAGAATGACTCAACTCGTGTCTTCAAATGTGATGCGAAGATGCAGCGAAGCACGTCCTAACAAACCGTATTTTATATCTATGAAAATGGGACGCCCAAGGGCAAAGTAGAGAATAAGAAAAGGTGCGATCATCATATTGTCGTAAACATCAAAACATGTATCTCACAATTATCGTTGTTGCTTGTTTTATCAGTCTTCTTGTTATCTACTTGTCGATTTTAAAATCTCGATATTCATATTTTCAATGTCGAGGTATTCCAGGCCCTTCGCCCACTTTCTTTCTTGGCCATTTCGGTATTATATGGTCGACGAAATCTTATTCGCGTCAATTACAATCATGGACGAAACAATTCGGTTCAATTTATGGTATTTTTGAAGGCACTCGTCCATTCTATGTTGTGTCCGATGTTGATTTCCTTCAAAATATATTTATTCATCAATTTTCATCCTTCAATTCACATCGCATTTCTTTCCTTTACAAATTATCTAAATCAGTACATTTGATTGGTGCTGATTCAGCACGATGGCATCAACAACGACACGCTATCAATCCTGCATTTTCAGCCGCAAAACTCAAGCTTATGGACCCACTCATCGATCGATGCATCGAATCATTTATCGAGAAATCATCTGAAATAAATCAAGAAAGCAACGAATTTGATATCTATAAGTTATATCAACGATTAACCATGGATGTTATCTGTTAGTATATTCATTCGTTTTACAAAATATATGATTTTGTATATTTTGCATCGGTTCCAGGTCATTGTGCATTTGGCATTGATACAGATATGCAAAATGATGTCGATAACGAGATGATGGCTAAAGCAGCTGTTATTTTCAAACAAGATGTCGAACGCATGTCATTGACAAAATTGAGCTATCTTATGCCATGGTTAACACCCATTCTCACTCGATTCCTTCTCTTTCAGACAGTTCTTTTTCATACTCTTCACAGACTGGCACCTACTATTTTTCCCGATCTTACGGATAAGATACCTCGTTTTTGGCTTCTCGCAAGAGTCCAACAAGTTATCGATGCGCGCAACACCGAATCAGGAGCAGATACAGCGAAACGAATTGATCTTTTGCAATTGATGCTTGATGCGAAAACTACGTCGCAGCATGAGGTTCCTTAATCACCCTGAAATAGTTTGATATCTTTTGTGTGTATGTGTATCCTAGGAAACTACACGTGAGAAAGGACTGACCAATGATGAAATCAAAGCAAATATTTTTCTCTTCATGGTTGCTGGCTTTGACACAACATCGACAATGTTAGCGAATTGTACTTACGTACTAGCTATAAAGCCTGCAATCCAAGAGAAGCTTTATGAAGAAATTCATAGTTTGGAAAAAGACAAGTTTGATTATGATACAATAACTAAACTAGAATACATGGAATTATTTCTACGAGAAGTTCTTCGTATGTATCCTGCTTCCACAAGTGTACTCACCAGAGTATGCAATGAAACAACAACTGTATGCGGTCATCTTATTGAGAAAGGTAAAGTGCTTTTCGAGCATGTTTTGATTTGTTTTTCTATTTGGCCTGCTCAGGAAGTGTTATTCAAACAGATTTATTTACAATTCATTATAATCCTGATCTATGGGGCCCTGATGATCCACATGAGTTCGTGCCTGAACGGCATCTAACCAAACGACATCCAATGGCACTTTTAACATTTGGTGCTGGGCCACGTATATGTATTGGAATGCGATTTGCGATGATGGAGATCAAAATGACTCTCGCACGTTTACTACACGATTATAAAATATTACCTGGTAAACATTTAGAAGAAGGCTTTCAACTTCGTGATGGATTTGTTATACAGCCAGATGCTGTTTATATTAAACTTCAAAAGCGTAACTAATGAAAACAAGCTTACAAACGTTATAGACAATCTTTTTCTTCTATTAACATACATATGTACTCGCGCTGCTATGAATAGCTCTATAATGATTAGACAAGTGTTTCAAAATTTAGTGTTGTGACTGGCAATTGAACTGTTCGAAGAACTACGAGGAATTGAATAAAGAGCAGGAGTTCGGAGAATATCACGCTTAGTACTGGGTTGAACGGTACGACGTATGGAATAAATACATTTCTTGACTAATCCAGAGAAATGACACTTGACGACTACCATGTATTGGCACATAAATAATAATAAGGCCAGAATACTTATACTTCCGAATATGATAAATACACCAGCCATTGTTCCAATCGACAGCTGATCAACTAGTATCGACGATGTATTCGAACAATAACTGGTTTGAAACCATTTCGTTTTTAAACTATCTAATACACCTGATTCTCGCAATGATAGGATATTTACGTCTAAAACTTGTTGATAAATCCAGTTCTTTTGAGTAACAATTCCAAACTGACTGTAATCAGCAGGCGCGCCAACTAATGTTAAATTGCAGTAAACATTCCCAACGAAATATTCTGACACGCCACTATCCATCAAAGCTACGTCGATTACATTCGTCAAGAGTTTCTGAAAGGTTTCACCTTTTGTGCGTAATGGATAAAAATCTCGACTACCACCGGATACTTCTCGTAAATAAAAGGTTTCAATAGCCGTATTCGTACGAATACCTATCCGTCCAGGTGCAGCTTTTCCATTTTTCAAGTCCTCAATACCAGAAATTATGTTATTTGTCTTAGCTACTGTTAAATCAGACGTCAGATTCGCTTGATATTGCGCTACTAGAACAAAACTGAGAATGTATATAGCAGCAGTTACTAATCGACTCATCAGCGTCCTGATACGATAATCCCAATTATATCCAACAAGAGTTCCAAACGCGTAATACATACTTAATTCAAATTGATGAATGAGAGATTTACGTTTCATTGTTCGATTGCGCCGACATTCAAACAAAAATATCAAAATAGCCGACCAGACAATAACGCATATGATGATTATCCAAAGATGACATGAAAAGGGTCGTAGGAAAGACCAATAATTGACTGGTTCGATGGGCGTAATACGTGTGATAATTCGTAAGGAATTATCAAAAATTCCGGCGGAGAAAGTAACTAATTTTCGTCGATCGGCATAGATTGTCACATCACCAACAACCATATCATAATCGCCATTTGCAACGGCATTAATAAGTGCATTGTAACTCTNATCGATCGTAGCAACCGGAGGAATCGAATTATCCCATGCTAAATGATGCTGATGTCGATGAATATGATGCGTCATACGGATATTGATCAAAATTTACAATGGAAACTTTCTTTCGTTCGCAATGATTTGTTTTATCGGTTGTCTTTATGATACATACAAGACGAGATCAACTATGCAGACCATTAATAAAACAAATCGACAGAGGTCATGCTCTATCAATTGATTATAGACGAGTACTTCGCCTTTCATTTGAATTCGGTATAAACTGTATATCGGTAGAGAAAATTTTACAATCACAGAATGACTCAACTCGTGTCTTCAAATGTGATGTGGAGATGCAGCGAAGCACGTCCTATCAAACCTTATTTTATATCTATGAAAATGGGACGTCCAAGGGCAAAGTAGAGAATAAGAAAAGGTGCGATGATCATATTGTCGTAAACATCAAAACATGCATCTCACAATTATCGTCGTTGTTTGTTTTATCAGTCTTCTTGTTATCTACTTGTCAATTTTAAAATCTCGATATTCATATTTTCAACGTCGAGGTATTCCAGGCCCTTCGCCCACTTTCTTTCTTGGCCATTTCGGTATTATATGGTCGACGAAATCTTATTCGCGTCAATTACAATCATGGACAAAACAATTTGGCTCAATTTATGGTCTTTTTGAAGGCACTCGTCCATTCTATGTTGTGTCCGATGTTGATTTTCTTCAAAATATATTCATTCATCAATTTTCATCCTTCAATTCGCATCGTATTTCTTTCCTTTACAAATTATCTAAATCAGTGCATTTGATTGGTGCGGATTCAGCACGATGGCATCAACAACGACACGCTATCAATCCTGCATTTTCAGCCGCAAAACTCAAGCTTATGAACCCACTCATCGATCGATGCATCGAATCATTTATCGAGAAATCATCTGAAATAAATCAAGAAAGCAACGAATTTGATATCTATAAGTTATATCAACGATTAACCATGGATGTTATCTGTTAGTATACATTCGTTTTACAAAATATATGATTTTGTATATGTTGCATTCGTTCCAGGTCATTGTGCATTTGGCATTGATACAGATATGCAAAATGATGTCGATAACGAGATGATGGCTAAAGCAGCTATTATTTTCAAACAAGATGTCGAACGCATGCCATTGACAAAACTGAGCTATCTAATGCCATGGTTAACACCCATTCTCGCTCGATTCCTTCTCTTTCAGACAGTTCTTTTTCATGCTCTCCACAGACTGGCACCTACTATTTTTCCCGATCTTACGGATAAGATACCTCGTTTTTGGCTTCTCGCAAGAGTCCAACAAGTTATCGATGCGCGTAACATCGGATCAGGAGCAGATACAGCGAAACGAGTTGATCTTCTGCAACTGATGCTTGATGCGAAAACTAAGTCGCAGCATGAGGTTCCTTAATCACTCTGAAATAGTTTGATATCTTTTGTGTGTATGTATATCCTAGGAAACTACATGCGAGAAAGGATTGACCAATGATGAAATCAAAGCAAATATTTTTCTCTTCATGGTTGCTGGCTTTGACACAACATCGACAATGTTAGCGAATTGTACTTACGTATTAGCTACAAAGCCTGAGATCCAAGAGAAGCTTTATGAAGAAATTCACAGTTTGGATAAAGACAAGTTTGATTATGATACAATAACTAAAATAGAATACATGGAATTATTTCTACGAGAAGTTCTTCGTATGTATCCTGCTTCCACATCCGTACTCACCAGAGTATGCAATGAAACAACAACTGTATGCGGTCATCTTATTGAGAAAGGTAAAGTGCTTTTCGGACATGTTTTGATTTGTTTTTCTATTTTGCCTACTCAGGAAGTGTTATTCAAACAGATTTATTTACAATTCATTATAATCCTGATCTATGGGGTCCTGATGATCCACATGAGTTCGTGCCTGAACGGCATCTAACCAAACGACATCCAATGGCACTTTTAACATTTGGTGCCGGACCGCGTATATGTATTGGAATGCGATTTGCGACGATGGAGATCAAAATGACTCTCGCACGTTTAGTACACGATTATAAAATATTGCCTGGTAAACATTTAGAAGAAAGCTTTCAACTTCGTGATGGATTCGTTATACAGCCAGATGCTGTTTATATTAAACTTCAAAAGCGTAACTGATGAAAACAAGCTTACAAATGTTATAAAACAAATCTTTTTCTTCTATTATCATACATATGTACTCGGGCTGCTACTAATAGCTCTATAATGATTAGACAAGTGTTTCAAAATTTAGTGTTGTGGCTGGCAATTGAACTGTTCGAAGAACTACGAGGAACTGAATAAAGAGCAGGAGTTCGAAGAATATCACGCTTAGTACTGGGTCGAACGGTACGACGTATGAAATAAATAGATTTCTTGACTAATCCAGAGAGATAGTACTTGACGATTACCATGTTTTGGCACATAAATAATAATAATGCCAGAATACTTATACTTCCGAATATGATAAATACACCAGCCATTGTTCCAATCGACAGCTGATCAACTAGTATCGACGATGTATTCGAACAATAGCTGGCTTGAAACCATTTCGTTTTCAAACTATCTAATACACCCGATTCTCGCAATGATAGGATATTTACGTCTAAAATTTGTTGATAAATCCAGTTCTTTTGAGTAACAATTCCAAACTGACTGTAATCAGCAGGCGCGCCAACTAATGTTAAATTGCAGTAAACATTCCCAGCGAAATACTCTGACACGCCACTATCCATCAAAGCTACGTCGATTACATTAGTCAAGAGTTTCTGAAAGGTTTCAGCCTTTGTGCGTAATGGATAAAAATCTCGACTACCACCGGATACTTCTCGTAAATAAAAGGTTTCAATAGCCGTATTCGTACGGATACCTATCCGTCCAGGTGCCACTTTTCCGTTTTTCAAGTCCTCAATACCAGAAATGATGTTATTTGTCTTAGCTACTGTTAAATCAGACGTCAGATTCGCTTGATATTGCGCTACTAGAACAAAACTGAGAATGTATATAGCACCAGTTACTAATCGACTCATAGGCGTCCTGATACGATAATCCCAATTATATCCAACAAGAGTTCCAAACGCGTAATACATACTTAATTCAAATTGATGAATGAGAGATTTACGTTTCATTGTTCGATTGCGACGGCCTTCAAATAAAAATATTAAAATAGCCGACCAGACAATAACGCATATGATGATTATCCAAAGATGAAATGAAAACGGTCGTAGGAAAGACCAATAATTGACTGGTTCGACGGGTGCAATACGTGTGATAATTCGTAATGAATTATCAAAAATTCCGGCGGAGAAAGTAACTAATTTTCGTCGATCAGCATAGATTGTCACATCACCAACAACCATATCATAAGCGCCATTTGCAACGGCATTAATAAGTGCATTGTAACTCTGATTTGATGGTAAACACGTTATATTTGAAATGAATCCCATTGCTTTTTCTAACTGTTTTATAAGATCAGGAATATATCCGACTATTTTCTGAGCTGTTTGTCCATAGTCATCAGTGGTCGCTGTACATTTTGTAAACGGTACTGCCTCGATAACAGCAATTTGTAGAACTAAACCTGAAATTGATGCATAACCAGTAGGAGGTACGGTTGATTTACCAGGCCATATAATCGAGCTCATCCGTCCATTAGCTGTCCATTCACCTGTCTCTGATGAGACGAGCACTGGAACATAACTTAGAATATTAGAAGAACTCTGCACATTTTTCACTATATAGTAGGTGCCGTTGACACGATCAGTTGTGTTTGCGCTGAATGCTATTGGACCGGATACACCAAGAAATGTATTTGAATCAATGATATCAAACAATGAGCTTGAGTTGATTAACTGTCGATCAAAACAGTATGAGCTATTAAACAATGAAACACATGGAGTAGTTGTTGAACAAAGATGACTCAATGCTTGAATCAGCGTCCAAGTTGCATCGAAGGCAAAGAGAGCATAATAATCAACGTTTTTCGATTCTGGAAACGATTCAGGCTCATACGTTTTCCATATCTCATATGCTTCGTTGAGTAAGGTTTTATTGATGAGTCCATAAGCAAGACCTCCCACCACCGGCTCGAGGGTGAGCATACCACTCAATTGTTCCTGCCATGTAGGCAGAAAAGAATTCAAAGGAATATTCGTACTCAATATCCACATGAATTGTGGACCGAGCACATCAGCGCGTAAGGCAAGTTCTAAGATAGAAGCTGAATAGCCTGAATCAGCCCACAGTATGACTAATCGTGTTGAGCTGCTCATTAAAAGAGCTCTTAAGTCACCTTTAATAGAACGTGTCATAGTATCGAATACTATCATTTCTGCCACGGTTAAATTATTCTTCTCAAACGTGTCGCTGATTGCTTTTGTTCCACCCAATCCAAATGCATCATTTTGATAGATGATAATACATGACGTCCAATTGTACAGGTCAAAAAGTTTAGCTATTGCTAGCGCGGCCGCCGTGTCTGCAGGAAGCGTACGATAGAAACTGGGATATGTCCGTCGATCGGACAGATCAGGATCAGTCGAAGCATAGGACACCATAGGAATACGAAGTTGAGCAGCAAACGGAGCCATAAAATGAGATTCTCTTGAAAAAGGAGGACCGACAATACCAACAATGCTTGAATTCGGCACTAGTCGGCAAGTACTGCTCAAAGTATTTATCGAATTGCCATCACTCCTAATCGTCTGCCAGCCAATAAAATGCCCGTTAACAGTTATATTGTATTTCTGAGCCAGTACTATCGCCGATTTGAACATTGCGCGACACTGGCGAGACCATGATGTCGATTCTGTGGTGTTCGAATCCTCGTAAAAGATACCTGCTAATTGTACCCCGGACGAATTCAATAATGGCCAGTTCGCGACGAAGCGTGGCACGGTATTGTATATAAGGAAAAGATGTATGCATTGCCATTGAAAAGTCCACATAGTTCGTATTTTTTTCCTCGTCAACTCGTAGAGAATACAATTGTACGAATACAAATAGCTGAGTCTGTCAAACATTCGCTTATCAATGGAAGGCAGACTAAATAAATATTCCCTACAGCTAAATTCTGCTTTTGATATTTTGACGTCAAGCATTGCTTCTTTTGTTTTAATCCACATCAACAAAAAATGAGAACCTTCTCCTTCTATTGAAAACGAAACAGTTCTTTTCTTCGATTCTGTTACCGTGATTTTTATAAGGAAGTGAAAACAAAACGTCAAGTGACGCATTATAACAACCAACGAAAATCATCGAATTCTACTCATGCAATGTATCGTTGTTTTTTTCTCGAAAAAATTCACATGTACCCGTTCATGTGTTCATCAACGATATTTATACACTGATTTCTCCTTCCTTATCAGTCATGGAGTACATAGATAACACACTCATTCACTTGTTCTTCTCAAATATAACAGTCAATTTCATTCTCATTTTCACATGCAAGGTAACTTCACTATGAAATCGATTATTCATCTTACTCTCTTGTTTCTTCTGAATGCTCAAGCATTCAATGCAAATCATCAGCAAGATCAATGCGATAATTTATGTGCAATTGAGATCAATGAAATTGACATGTCCAAATTTCTCAGTGGTACAGATGAAGAAAAGAAACACATCGCAGCACTATTTGATCGAACTTTTCATGAACAAGGTGTTACCCGTTTAATCAATAACAACATCACATCAGAACTAATGGCCAAAGCCAAGGAATTTTTTGCGTTAGATTTAGAAACAAAAATGAAATATAACATCGATCGTCACGATATTACTACATCAGGATACAAGCCGTTAGGGTTTGAAACGGTTGCCAACTATAAAAACGAGAAGCAAACGGCATCAACTGATTCTACTGAAGCTTTTTTCACATATTTCAAATCGCAACCCAAACAGCTCAATTTTCCAGCCGATAAATTACCTGAGCAATTTAGTGAAATTATACCAGAGTATATCTTCAAATCACGACAATTAATAGCATTAGTTCATCGTATTGTCGACATGGCTTTAGGATTGGATGAAAATACACTGGATCGCAATTATACGAACGATGACGCTCTGTTCAGTTCGCGACTAACTCGATATTTACCAACGGAAGATGAGCATGGATTGGCATTCGGCGAACATCAAGATTATCTTGGATTTACTTTGTTACAAAACGATGATGTGCCTGGTATGTTCTTTTAGATTAACATCTCTACTAACTGATGATCTGCGCTTTGCTAGGATTGGAAGTGAATATCGACGGCAGATGGTTTCGTGTGGATTCTAAGCCGAATACTCTTATATTATTGGGTGGCGAGCTGATTCAGAGATGGACGAATAATTATTGGATATCGATACTACATCGCGTTAGTGCAGTGAAACAGCTACGATTTTCAGTCTTGTTCTTTACTGGACCAGATGTAAATACAGTTATTGAAACATTACCATGTGAAAAATGTCTGCGAACATCGTCAAAATATACTCCTGTTAGTGTATCTGAACATTTAAAACGAAAACAGGAGGCTACATTACAAAAAGACCGTTAGCGTTAATATACAATGTGTACTTTTTTCTTTTCTTTTCTTATCAGTTGGAAACAAACGCATGTGAAAAGTTTATATTCACCAAATAGAAGATAGCTCATAGTTTCTTTCTCTGTTTTCAATGATTGCAAGATAACGAAAATATGTAAATCATTCATATTGAAAATAGATATGAATTTTATGCTTTCTGATACCATCACCAGGCCATCGATAAGCTATGAGAGAGAAATGGTGTTTCCGTACGTTTCTGAGTGTTACAAAATAATTTCATTTCAAGAAAATGTGAAGTTGACAGAGTAAGTGAATGCTGTTTTAATTGTTCTTTTCCGAAGTAAAAAAGAATTTTACACATGGAAGCGTCATTCACTTTTCTTTGCTTCTCTGTTAGCTAATTCTATAGTGGTGATTACATCGCTCCGACTTTGTGTTTTTATCTACTAGAAGAATGATAATAAGATCGTGTCCGTTTTCTTATCAGGAGTGTTAATTTAACTGTACTTTGTAAACGAATACTAGATTAGAGTTATACGTTCGCAGACGTTCTCTCGAATTTCTCTTAGCGGTTCATTCTAAAGCACTGATCAACGCTTTTTCTAATGCGAAAGATACATATTGCGAATCAGAAATGTGTATGTTCTTCTTTGATTCGCGTCATTTCGTGTGAAAATTCTCGTTTATTAGCTGTAAATAAGAAGGAACGCGTTTTTCTGATGGTTTCGCACAAAAGAATTTTTAATAAGTTAAACTTTTGTTCGCTCGCAAAATTGAGGAAGAAAAATCTGACTACGTCATTGGAGAGAGCGTCATCAATCGCATGTTCCTAGAGATTCAAAACTTTGCAGCACGGTTTGAAGTACACCAAGAAAGGGAAAAAAAGAACTTTGAAAAATAGTCTGCTCTTGTATTCTTGGTCAGTAATGCATGCATATACTCTATACGGTAGCAAAATACATTAGATATTGCACCCTTTCGTATCATATCACTAAACGGTAAGGATTATACAGCATTTCGTTTTTAATTTCCAAACATAGAGACAACTTGTATTTGTACTCTTCGTTAATAGAAAAATAAACTTCGAGGGACAAATCATACTTTCATCCCAAGCGGTATACCACATATTGAATTACATCGCTTGAGTTGACGTGTTGATTTCCCTTCCGTCTCAGTCAATCTAATTAATTTTATGAAAAAATGACGGACGGCAGCGGTACTAATTCAACACGCAATGTACCTTCGTACTTATCTATGACAACGATTGAATCATGGTTTATTCCTTCTGACCTCTTCATGACGGTTTCAATCTCTTCCGGAACTATTCTATCTTTCATTTTCCTGTGTATTATTACCATTGATAAAGCATGTCGCACGGTTTCGATGATGTTAGTTGCCAATTCATGCTTAGCTTCTTTTATGTTTGGTTTTAACATAACTTGCATGTCAATCTTCACATTGATAGATGACTTTCATCAAGTAGGATACGAAGATTCACTGGGTCTCTGGCGTGGCTATGCCATCCAAGGTAATGTTTCCGGAATCCGGATCCGCCCGGACCCCGAACGATCCTATGTCTTTTCCCGCATCTTCCTACAGGTTCCATGCGGGCTTGCAAAGTATCCCGCAGGAAAAACCCACGGCAAGTGGAAGCAGTACTCCCCGGATATAGTATGATATAGAGGTGAGAGAATAAAGAATAGAAAGAGATGAACGATATCATTATCGTTACACCCTCTCACTCAGCTTAGACGCGCTCCTGAGCGTCTTTACAATATTAAGTCGAAGGCGAAAAAAAAATGAAGATGAGTAGATAATGATCACGAGAAAGGTCACACGAATAAGAACAATATAAACTCATCGAATGCACTAGAGATATCTCAACACAAAATGCGATTTATAAGCGTTTACACATAACGAAGTAGTTTTAAAAAAATTTCGATCCAACAACTACGACGTTTCATACAAAAAATTAACATAATGACAATCACACACGCATTAATACGAGATATTCCATACGACTTTTTCTCATCCTCTTGCTTAAACCGATTAGCTTGATTTGTAAAATACAGCAAAAAATATAATGAGTCAATTAGTGCAGTCTTCTGTATGCGGCTTTACTTGAACGAATCTTGTGCCAATAAAATGAATCGCCACGCAGTAGAAGTGGAACACTTCCATGTCATTCTTCTCCCGGATAACTCGGCTGTTCAGTCGTTGGGTCGTTCTTGCAGCTACAGACAAATAAAATTCTTCGATTTCTTCATTTCAAATAATTCTTTCTGGATTAATATTCCTGCCAACGCTTGCCCACCCGATTCTGATGCCGTTGAGGAGGTTCCTCATCACATCAATTCAAAATTCATCTTTGTTATTTTACATACATTGCAGTCACCGATTGCCCATTAAATTTCGATTTATCCATTGATTGATCTTCAGTGTTGTTTGTGTTTACTAGAGAATCTACTTCGAGTGGATTTGCGAAGATTCACTAGCCAGGGTCGCCATGTAACGACAAACTGGTTGAGTAGCTGACCGCTTCTCACGGTATCGATGTTTATTGACTACTCTACATGACCAGAATGTGTCTCTTTCAAAATAAGACATGCGCTTATATAGAGAAGAGGAAAGAGAGATATGACCCGGAAATAGTATGATACAGAGGTGAGAGAAAAAGAACAGAAAGAGATGAACGATATCATTATCGTTACACCCTCCCACTCAGATTGACGCACTCCTGGGCGTCTTTACATCCAAAAACAACACAACAACAAGCGAATAATAAACTGAGAAAAACAATCTAACGTATGATGATGACGCAATATGGAAAAAAAAATGGCAAAAAAAAAACAAAAAAAAAACAATTTCATAATATTTAACTCATGCGTTACACTTATTAAACATATAATTTCGAACATACAATGTTTAGGCGCAAGACAATATTTTTCTTTGACAATCATTTGGACACAACAAAAAAAATTGTTTCACTTAAGTCATACAGACAGAAAGATCAATTATATAGAGAATACTCACGGCTTTCGATTTTTTTTCCTCATAAAAACTCCATATTTCGCGCGATGCGAACAGATAAATCCATCTATAAAAGGTCAAACACTTTTATGTCACTTTTCATAGATTGCATTTAATATCCGATGACAATTCTTCCATAATATATATATCATAAAAAAATTTAACGACGAGAATGATACCATTGATTTAACAGCCAGCGTAGGATAAATAACTATTGAATGACAAATCTTGATTGTTACATGCATCGATCGACTAATTTTTTATTGAAATAAAGTACTCTTTGACACAACGGGATTTGAGTCTAGTGTATAAACGATACCTAGAACGATCTCTAATAATATATATCATTTGATTTAATCTTTCTCTTCCATCTAAGAGAGATGACAGAGTGTGAAGCCATTTCACACAAATTAACCTAAAATTTGATCGATTGTTGGTCATTAACTTGATCATTTCGGATAAAGTGCAGCTGCTGATAAAGATGATAATAACAACTGACCATTTCATTGATAGATAATGATAGATGATTTTTTACGGCCGATAATAATCACATTCATTATCATCGATGATAATTTTTGTTTGATGAACCGAACAAAAATAAGAACGTAGCAAGAACGAGATGTTGAATCGAGCAGAAAGAATATGAAACGTACTGATGTTGTAAAGGAAATGCGACACCTCTCGCATAAACAGTAAACAGAAAACCGTCCTTTAGTACGTCAACTGATGAACTGTTACATTGTTTTGCAGTAGAACAAACAAGACCTGCAGTTGTCAACAACGCCAAATTCTTCATCTTCCATCAATATCTTCCTTCTTTACGTCAGTCCAAATTTTCATTCATATTTTTTTGTTGTTGTTGTTTCGTTGAATGATGTTGCAAATTTGCGCTTGTGAATAATACGGTATTTTTAATTGCGCATCGTTAATTTGTTTTTGTTTTGTTTTTCTTTATCGCGGCTGTTGTTGTTTCTGGCGGAAGCTAAACTCATGCGGCTAGACGGACATAAATACGGCTAAGGTAGATAGTCGTGAGTAGATCGAGAAGAGAGAGCATGAAACGTATCGATGTTACTAAGGAAAGTGCGGTGACAAGTCGCACTATCGGCTCCCAACACATAAGCCGCCTTTTGATACGTCTACTGATGTTCGGTAACATTATTGGCGAAACACATTTCAACAATGCCATGCGTCTTAACTCATATCACCTCGTTCCATTACCTTAATCAGTTCTTCTTACCATCTAAACATGTAGATTTCTTCATGGATCGAGTTAACTGGATGACGACGATAATGATAATTTTTTGGTGTTATTTCTGGCAAGGATTTATTCTTCTTCAGGCTTTGCAAGGGTCTATCGTGCCAGGGTCGCCATGTAATGACAAACTGGTTGAGTAGCTGACCGCTTCTCACGGTATCGATGTTTATTGACTACTCTACATGACCAGAATGTATCCACTTCACAATAAGACACACGCTTATATAGAAAGAGAAAGGGAAAGAAGAAAACAGAGAAGAACAAGAGGATACGCATGATTAGGAGAGATGATCGTATATTGATATCACCCCAGGGGGTAATATCTTTATCGTTACAGTACCTATGTGTAGAGATCGGGCAAACTTAGGTGTCAAGGTCTTATATTGTGAGAAATGGATTTCTATATTGTATTTATTGGTTTTTCTCGTGCAATTTGATGCGCTCTATCTAACTGGACCATTAGATCCGACGGCTCGTGTCGAATGATTATGGGATTCAGCAACTTTCTGAATAGGACCTCACATGATAGTGGGCTTCCGTCCTATCTATCTTATCAAACTCTATCAAAATACGCTTTGGTCGATATAATTTCAAGTAGAACGATGCTATCTCGAGGAAAC
Organism: Adineta ricciae; assembly: GCA_905250025.1. NCBI lineage: Eukaryota > Metazoa > Rotifera > Eurotatoria > Adinetida > Adinetidae > Adineta > Adineta ricciae. Next base: position 257,693 of record CAJNOJ010000124.1, read on the forward strand.
AAGTCTGCGGGACTAGTTATGCATGCATAAAATCACAAAAAACGTATCTCATGCCCTGGACTACAGAGTGAGTAGTAAGACGTTGGTGAAACTCTCATAACGACCAGAATTTCAGAGAAAGTTTTGACAAATACTAGTACAGAGGTGCAGGAATATATGGAATTTACTTTATTTCTGAGCAAGATCCCTGAAATCAGGCGTTGATCTGCTCTAAAAAATCAAGAAATCCTTTTTAGTATAGGGGGCTTATAATTATGGTACAGCAAGTTTTCGAGAATTTGCATTTTTTTCTCTAACTGTTAGGGAAACGCAAATCGAAACTTAGCATGATAGATAGTACTTATGTAGTCATACACCATCATACCATTAGTTGATCATCGTCTTCTATTTCGGAAGTAAAATAAAGATTTTTCAATGCATCTGTTAGGGGGGGCTTATAATTTTGGTACACCCTGTATATGCCATTAAGACGATTTTAACCCTTTCTTACCCTTTGGGCGCTATAACGCCCACTTTATAAAAATTTGATTTTTCTGAACTAGAGGGTATTTAACGAGGATCCTTGTATCACCCTTAAGAGTAACTATCATGAATCGGNCATTTGCAACGGCATTAATAAGTGCATTGTAACTCTGATTTGATGGTAAACACGTTATATTTGAAATGAATCCCATTGCTTTTTCTAACTGTTTTATAAGATCAGGAATATATCCGACTATCTTCTGAGTTGCTCGTCCATAGCCATCTGTGATCGCTGTACATTTTGTAAATGGTACTGCTTCGATGACAGCAATTCGTAGAACTAAACCTGAAATTGATGCATAACCAGTAGGAGGTACGGTCGATTTACCAGGCCATATAATCGAACTCATCCGTCCATTGGCTGTCCATTCACCTGTCTCTGATGAGACGAGCACTGGAACATAACTTAGAATATTAGAAGAACTCTGCACATTTTTCACTATATAGTAGGTGCCGTTAGCACGATCAGTTGTGTTTGCACTGAATGCTATTGGACCGGATACACCAAGAAATGTATTTGAATCAATGATGTCAAACAATGAGCTTGAATTGATTAACTGTCGATCAAAACAGTATAAGCTATTAAACAATGAAACACATGGAGTAGTTGTTGAACAAAGATGATGCAATGCTTGAATCAGCGTCCAAGTTGCATCGAAGGCAAAGAGAGCATAATAATCAACGTTTTTCGATTCTGGAAACGATCCAGGCTCATACGTTTTCCATATCTCATATGCTTCGTTGAGTAAGGTTTTATTGATGAGTCCATAAGCAAGATCTCCCACCACCGGCTCGAGGGTGAGCATACCACTTAATTGTTCCCGCCATGTGGGCAGAAAAGAATTCAAAGGAATATTCGTACTCAAAATCCACATGAATTGTGGACCGAGCACATCAGCGCGTAAGGCAAGTTCTAAGATAGTAGCTGAATAGCCTGAATCAGCCCACAGTATGACTAATCGTGTTGAGCTGCTCATTAAAAGAGCTCTTAAGTCACCTTTAATAGAACGTGTCATAGTATCGAATACTATCATTTCTGCCACGGTCAAATTATTCTTCTCAAACGTGTCGCTGATTGCTTTTGTTCCACCCAATCCAAATGCATCATTTTGATAGATGATAATACATGACGTCCAATTGTATAGGTCAAAAAGTTTAGCTATTGCTAGCGCAGCCGCCGTATCTGCAGGAAGCGTACGATAGAAACTGGGATTTGTCTGTCGATCGGACAGATCAGGATCAGTCGAAGCATAGGACACCATAGGGATACGAAGTTGAGCAGCAAACGGAGCCATAAAATGAGATTCTCTTGAAAAAGGTGGCCCGACAACACCAACAATGTTTGAATTCGGCACTAGCCGGCACGTGCTGCTCAAAGTATTTATCGAATTGCCATCACTCCTAATCGTCTGCCAGCCGATAAACTGCCCGTCAACAGTTATATTGTATTTCTGAGCCAGTACTATCGCCGATTGGAACATTGCACGACACTGGCGAGACCATGATGTCGATTCTGTGGTGTTCGAATCCTCGTAAAAGATACCTGCTAATTGTACCCCGGACGAATTCAATAATGGCCAGTTCGCGACGAAGTGTGGCACGGTATTGTATATAAGGAGAACATATATGTATTGCCATTGAAAATTCCACATAGTTCGTATTTTTTCTTCTCGTCAACTCGTAGAGAATACAATTGTACAAATACCTGAGTCTGTGAAACATTCGTTTATCAATGGAAGGCAGACTAAATAAATATTCCCTACAGCTAAATTTTACTTTTGATATTTTGCCGTCAAGCGTTGCTTCTTTTGTTTTACTCCACATCAACAAAAACATGAGAACCTTCTCCTTCTATTGAAAACGAAACAGTTCTTTTTTTCGATTCTGTTAACGTGATTTTTATAAGGAAGTAAAAACAAAACATCAAGTGATGCATTATAACAACCAACGAAAATCACAGAATTCTACTCATGCAATGTATCGTTGTTTTTTTCTCGAAAAAATTCACATTTACTCGTTCATGTGTTCATCAACGATGTTTATACACTGATTTCTCCTTTTCTCTTTCCTTATCAGTCATGGAGTACATAGATAACACACTCATTCACCTGTTCTTCTCAAATATCACAGTCAATTTCATTCTCATTTTCACATGCGAGGTAACTTCACTATGAAATCGATTATTTATCTTACTCTCTTGTTTCTTCTGAATGCGCAAGCATTCAATTCAAATCATCAGCAAGATCAATGCGATAATTTATGTGCAATTGAGATCAATGAAATTGACATGTCCAAATTTCTCAGTGGTACAGATGAAGAAAAGAAATACATTGCAGTACTATTTGATCGAACTTTTCATGAACAAGGTGTTATCCGTTTAATCAATAACAACATCACATCAGAACTAATCACCAAAGCCAAGGAATTTTTTGCGTTAGATTTAGAAACAAAAATGAAATATAACATTGATCGTCAAAATATTACTACATCAGGATACAAACCGTTAGGATTTGAAACGGTTGCCAACTATAAAAACGAGAAGCAAACGGCATCAATTGATTCCACTGAAGCTTTTTTCACATTTTTCAAATCGCAATCTAAACAGTTAAATTTTCCAGCTGATAAATTACCTGAGCATTTCCGTGAAATTATACCAGAGTATATCTTCAAATCACGACAATTAATAGCATTAGTTCATCGTATTGTCGACATGGCTTTAGGATTGGATGAAAATACATTGGATCGAAATTATACGAACGATGACGCTCTGTTCAGTTTGCGACTAACTCGATATTTACCAACGGAAGATGAGCATGGATTGGCATTCGGTGAGCATCAAGATTATCTTGGGTTTACTTTGTTACAAAACGATGATGTGCCTGGTATGTCCTTTTAGATTAATATCTCTACTAACTGATGATCTACACTTTGCTAGGATTGGAAGTGAATATTGACGGCAGATGGTTTCGTGTGGATTCTAAGCCGAATACTCTTATATTATTGGGCGGTGAGCTGATTCAAAGATGGACGAATAATTATTGGATATCGATATTACATCGCGTTGGTGCAGTGAAACAACTACGGTTTTCAGCCTTATTCTTTACTGGACCAGATGTAAATACAGTTATTGAAACATTACCATGTGAAAAATGTCTGCGAACATCGTCAAAATATACTCCTGTTAGTGTATCCGAACATTTAAAGCAAAAACAGGAGGCTACATTACAAAAACACCGTTAACGTTAATCTAGAATGCGTACTTTTTTCTTTTCTTTTCTTTTCTTATCAGTTGGAAACAAACACATGTGAAAAATTTATATTCACCAAATAGAAGATCGCTTATAGTTTCTTTCTCTGTTTTCAATGATTGTAAGATAACGAAAATATGTAAGACATTCATAATGAAAATAGATATGAATTTTATACTTCCTGATACCATTCTCAAGCCATCGACAATCTATGAGAGAGAAATGGGTGTTTTCATACGTTTGTGAGTGTTACAAAATAATTTCATTTCAAGAAAATGTGAAGTTGACAGAGTAAGTCAATGCTGTTTTTGATTGTTCTTTTTCAAAGTAAAAAAGAATTTTACACGTAGAAACATCGTTCACTTTTCTTTGTTTCGCTGTTAGCTAATTCTATAGTGGTGATTACATCGTTCGGACATTGTGTTTAATCTACCAGAAGAACGAAAATAAGATCGTGTCCGTTTTTATATCAGAACTGTTGATTTAACTGTGTTTTGTAAACAAATACTAGATTAGAGTTATACGTTCGCAGACGTTCTCTCCCGTTAAAATCATGTCCTTTCAACTCAGTATTTTTCTCCCACTATCGGCGCAGTTACACAAATCAGAACAGTTTTCTTCACAGCTATACGAGATAGACAAAGGAAGTATTGCTACAAGATGAAGTGTTCTCGAACTTCTCCATTCTAAAGCACTGATCAATGCTTTTAGATTTCTAATACGAAAGACACATATTGCGAATCAGAAATATGTGTTGTTCTTTGATTCGCGTGATTTCGTGGGAAAATTCTGTTCGATCAGCTGTAACTGAGAAGGAACGCGTTTTTCTGATGGTTTCGCGAAAGGCAATTTTTAATAAGTTAAACTTTGTTCACTCGCAAAAACTGAGAATGAGGAAATCTGACTACGTTATTGGAGGGAGCATTATCAATCGGATGTGTCTAGAGATTCAAAACTTTGCACCACGATATAAAGTACATCAATAAATAGAAAAAAAAACTTTGAAAAATAGTCTGCTCTTATATTCTTGGTCAGTAATGCATTCATATGCTCTATACAATAGCACAATACATTAGATATTATACTCTTTTTGGTATCATATCACCAAAAGGTAAGGATTATACAACACTTTGTTTTTAATTTTCAGGCGTAAAGACAACTTGTATTTTTATTCTTCGTTAATAGAAAAATAAAGATAAAATGACAAAACATACTTTCATCTCAAGCGGTATGCCATACATTGAATTACGTCGCTTGAGTTGATGTGTTGATTTCCTTTCTGTCTCAGTCAATCTAATTAATTTTATGAAAAAATGACGGACGGCAGCGGTACTAATTCAACACGCAATGTACCTTCGTATTTATCTATGACAACGATTAAATCATGGTTTATTCCTTCTGACCTCTTCATGACGGTTTCAATCTCTTCCGGAACTATTCTATCTTTCATTTTCCTGTGTATTATTACCATTGATAAAGCATGTCGCACGGTTTCGATGATTCACTGTGTCTCTGACATGGCTATGCCAGTTACGTGACGTGCGCTGCACTGAACTATTCATTTCTATTACAAGCTTTATATAGATATGTATCCGCCATCTGTCCGACTTGTTTGTTCTATAGATCATTCGAATTTCAAATTTTACTTATTGTGGCGACGTGGATATTCGGTTTCACGTATCCTTTTGTTCTCTTATTTAATAACGGAATTGTCTACAATGTGGATAATCAGATATGTCAATTACTGCTTCGACGTTCTTTTCCTCTAATTTATATGATACTTTGTGTTTTTGTAATTCCTATTCTATTGATCGCGTTAATTTATATAAAACTATTTCGGTACGTTCGTCGAATGAGTAAGCGTGCCATATCCGTTAACATTTTAATTTGTGCACGAAAAGAATTACAAATGGTTCAGCGAGTCGCCATACTGATCATGATCTTGATACTTGTTTGTTTGCCTTATACAATCTTTATTATTGTCTCTCTGTTCACCAATCCGCCACGATATCATTTTCGAATCGCTTACATATTTGTGGATCTGGTGTATACATTTGTCATGATTACTCTATTCCAGTTTACCGAACCTATTAAATCATATGTGAAAAAGAAACTAATACGATCGCGGACGAATGTGATTGCCGTCGTGAGGGCAGCGTAAACGTCGTTACAATGTTGTTTGTTGTAGATGTGAGTGTGTGCACATTTTATTTTATTTATGATGAATATCTTTATCAGGTAACATTACTCTTTGCTTGCAACAGATGAATGTGAATATGAGAGAGTGGATGAAAAGATAAAGATGACATTTTTTGTCATTTTACGATTGTCAATATTATTGAAGGACTAATTCCGAAGAGGAAAAAAGTTCTAGAAGTTTTAACTGTAAAATATTCTGTGTTGAGGTCGGATTCGTTTCTATAGTTCCTTTTTACGTTCATGTTTGGAATCTCCTTCTGATTGCATTGCAGCAGTGATGATTCCCACTGATGCCGGTGCTCCATAAGTGCCAATGTGTTTCGTGGCTGTATTGGAGTACTGAATCGAATTTGGATCCACTTCCCGAATATCGACGATTTTTGAATTGAATGAATCCAAGTTGGCTTCACCTTTAATACCAAGATTGACTTTCCCGTGCGGATGATCAGCTAATCGTTCGTTATTGATCAAATTCTTTGGTAGATCGCCTTTGGCTGTACGTTGTCTGTTTATAGCACCGGAGTTTTTCTGAGGTATAGCTTCTTGCTTAATTGTCTCATAGTCAGACTTTCGTAATTTTATTTGAACGTCAGTATACTTATTCGCTGGGTCCATTTCATTTTTGTGTTTTAAATAATTTTTCTGATGTCGGTTGATGCTTTCGGATGTCCATGTTTCACCTTCAGGTGTTGCAACCTTTGGTAGCTGTTGTTGCTTAATAGCTTGTACTGCATCTTCTTTCTTCATAACACGATAAACTCGTTGGTTATTCATTCGATCGATTGCCTTTGCTGATATTTTTCCACCGGCTCGTCCGGCCATACCATCCATAGCTACGCCAGCTACTAAATCAAAAATATCACCTGATTTCGAACTGGATTCATCCTTAACTAAATTCGTAACCAATGCAATGTTACCAGCTGGTCGATATTCACCATGCACAGCCGAATCAACTCCTGTTGTAATTGCATCCATAGCAGCACCGCCTGCGACACCTCCCGCGATAGCACCAACTGGTCCACCTGCTAGCAAGCCAGCAGCTCCACCACCTACTACACCGACTGTTCGCGATGCACTTTTCATTGCTTGATCACCACCTTCTTTGTCTCCAGCTGCATAATGAATAGCGCCTTTCACATGACCGACAATAGGTATTCCGTCGGCTAAATTACTCATACTATTTACAAAGTATTCTTGTGTTTTCTGTGCTGCTTCAGTGTTACCGCCTATTGCTTCACCAGCTGATCGAAGTTGTGATACAACAGGACAACCACGAGAAAAGTTCTCTTGGGTTCGTCGTGCTCCTTCGGTATCACCCGCTATTGCTTGAACTGCAGATTTCAGCTGTGAAATTACTGGAAGTATATCAAATATATCACCAATAACTACATGTGTTGAATAACAAAGTATCAAGAGAAAAAATATTTCACGCATCATTCTTCGTTCTCTCCTTAATAGCAAGATATAGAAAACGATCACAAAAAATGAGTTAGAAATTATGCAATTTATATACACCGTGTTAATATATCTTAGCGACTGACGAGATGACACGTAGATGCAATCCAATTCGTCCTCAGTAGTATTTACACTCGAAGAAGATTTCAAACATCGGTTGATAAATATATATCGCAACAATTGTGGCGTATATACGCTGTGCTGTGATGATAAGCAGTCATGGGTTTTTTCTCTTTTTTTTTGTTGGAATTTTTCGTAAGCATAATCATATATAACGTTTTATTTCTCATTTCATTCATAAAAGAATCTTGTATAAAGGAGTATGATGCTTTTAATATAGGTATTAGTAAAAAGAAACTCCGTTAATTTCATTCAATAAATGCGTAACAACACTTGTAACTGTCATATTCGATGTCTTCAAGTGTAGATATTCTCGGAATGAACTCATAAACAATGCAATTCGTTTGAACAGAAAATGTTTGTTGTTATTGAGATATATTCGTTAGTTTCAATTAACACAGAAAAAGTTGTGTTCCGTCCTTGTCAGATTGTCCTTGTTGTTCCAACGATTTAAAACCTGAAAAATTCACGAGTGATATTTCAAATATTGTCTGTATACCAATATGAAGCCAGCAGAGTTACCTTCACATCGATGATGATATCATTTCTGTAATAAATTGCATGTGTGCGATCTATCTAATTGAAAATATTGATCGAATCCTTATCGTTTGAATATCGTCATTAAGGATTATCATAAAAAGCAATTAAATCTTATCCAGATCGAGGTAGAATGCGTCAGGGAGACTTATTCGTTTACGGGAGCTATTACATTTCTCTAAAATCTATATACCACGCATACAGTAAGAAGTTAGAACCACTTGTTCTATTGTATTAGTATTTGATGAACTTTTTCCGGAAATTTCTCTCTGTCTGCTAATGACCCTGTTGAAAGTCTCAAATAAAAACTCAGACATCGAGGACTTTTATTTTTCGTTACAAAACAAAAAACACTTTATTATAGGTACTTTTTTGAAAAATTAAGAAGATCATTTTGCATTTGTTGATTGTTCTATTCATTGTTAAAGAATTTTCAAGACAGTTCCCGTGGAAAAATGCAAATCAGTTTGAAAATGTTGAGTAAATTGAATCGATTTGATTTGTTTATTGATGAAAGCATCGAAAATGAAAGAAATGGACGGGTTTTGATTATGCACTCTGCAAGGAAATTAGAGTTTAACGCTGAATATTTCAATGAATTTGGTAAATTCCTCAAGTTTATTTGTCACGAAAGAAAAAAAGATTTATGTTGTTACATTGCATTCGTCAAATACACGTGTTGTGAGTGAAAATCAAACTATTTACTGTTCATTATCTGCCCAACGGGATATTTGTCAACTATTGCGAGCACAGAAAAGGGCAAGAATAACATCAATGACACTCTGAAATCCTCGTGAAATTTTTCTTGATAAAACAGCTCTTTCGAATCAGACATTTGCTTTGGATTGTCTAAACGGAATAGTATTCGATGATCAAGATTATTTATTCGTTGTTGATTCGAATGATTTTTGTTGTTTAATTGGGCGTAATTGATCAGCAGGATTGGATGCAGATCAATTGAATTCTCCGTTAAATCTTCAAGTTAACTCATTTGGAAATCGTTTTGTTAATGATCAACAGAGCCATTACAATCAAAAATTTTATTTACGTAACTTTCCCTTGAAAACGCTAGTTGAAATAAAAAAATCAAAAGTTGTATTTTATTTTCCTCATCATACTGAGAATGGAAAAAAAGAAAATACGTGTTGCACGATACGATCAGACAACATCGATTTTATCAAATAAGACAATATTAGTGATAGATGGATGTCGTTCTGCTTCAAAAAAGTGTCGAATTATACTAATTCACAAAGATGTGAAGACGAGCGCAGGATATCGTAGCTTCAGATTTAACTTCTTCTGCAACCAATTCGTATTAGTATGCGTTCTAACTCTGATCATACCTGATCCTAGTAGTATTCAACGAGCTCTATCGATTCCAAATAGAATATTTCGGAAAATACCATCTTTACCTCTGAAAAATCGCGGGAAAACGTTGAAAAGCACTAAAATTTCAGGAAAAACTCGTCCGGATTAGTTTCTCAATCAATTATAATGTCACTTGAGATGGGTTCAAGTTCAGGTCAACGAACTCTGCTGATTCCAACTATAATCAAGTACCGACATATAGTATCCCTCTGAGAATACCGACAAATCACCACAACCACCCAAAAATGCAGTTTTCCACCCTCACCCTCACCTTCGAGCTGGTTCAATTGCAATTTGAGATGGATCATGGTCTAGCTCGACGAGCTCGGTCGATTTCGCATCTTATTTCTGAATTTTGAGTTATTTATCGCCGTGAAAAATGCTAATTATTAAACTATCCATCATATCTGCATTCACCAAAAAATTTCATTCGTTAATCCATTGAGTCCCGACGACGCATATATGCATTTATATGCATTAATTTGACAAAGATATTTCATAGTATACTTTTTAACCCTTTAGAACACCTCTTATTCGTTCTATTTGATGACATCGCACTAGTATAATCGTTTTTCCTTTCTGCCAGTTAATAATGCACTTTCTTTCGTTCTGTATGATGCCATACACTATCTTGCATTCTAGTAGAGTCTGCTATAGCCACTCCTTTTCCCCTTGATATCGACCTTTTATTGTTCTCTCAAGTACTTTCTGATCAGTTTCTATCCTTTTGTGAAGTTCTAGATAGCCGTATCTGACCTACAACATATAGTAAGTTCTATGGGCTTCAGAATCATAGAGCATATATATGTCGTATCGAAGTTAGGTTTTTGTCGAAGTTATAACTTCGATACGGTATATACATATTGCTCGAATAGTACAACGCAAAAGTCGGAACGAGCCGAGTATATTTCTTTTTTAAACAAAAATTGTACACATCACTTATTCCTCTTTTATACATTTTCAGCATGGTAACTGAAAGAAAAAGCTGAGATTGAATGAGTTCGTATACAATCAACTGTGGAAACTAAGTAAAATGTGATGACTTATAGTAAATCATTCAAAAATATTTAGATCAAATCAAAATAATTTTCATAATATGTTCTTTGACAAATGGCATTTCTTTGTCCAAGGGATAAATTTTCATAGTTAGGATATGAACGTATTCGAAACTCTAAATACGAACGAAATTGATATAGTATACATTCAATATATTGTGCTGTTGGACGATATTGATAGTTTGGACATAAAGAACGAGCAATTAAATTTGAAAACCCTCTGCTATACCCATGTCTCCTATTTTAGCTCGATAATTCGTATCAATTAAAATATTATCCGGACGAATATCTCGATGGATAATACCATGTCGATGGATACGATGCATACCTGATGCTATATCACAGGCAATCGATAGTTTTCTTCTCAAGGTTAATCTGTGGTATTCCTTTTGTAAAAAATTTGTCAAGCTACCATTTGACATATATTCCATAACAATAAAAAAACGTGCAGAGCTTAGTGATGGTATATCGTAGAAATAACCATAAAAAGGTAAGATGAATAGACCGGCACATTTAACATAGCCGTATATTTCTTTTATAATCATATCAGCTGTCTGTTTGGATGATCCATCAGGTTTTAAAACTATACATTTACAAGCAACAACACGATTCTTTGACTTCCATTTTGCTTTATAAACAACACCTTCAGATATGATTACATTAAATTGGCAATACTAATATATATTTTCACTGTTATTACACTTACCGAAAGCACCACTACCCAGTTGTTGTTGAAGATCAATATCATTTTTTGGAATTTCTGAAAAACTCATCACTAATGCCGATGAAAACTATATTAAGTTTGCCACCGTATTGTCTAATAAAATTTTCTAAACATAGAAAACAATTCAAAGTTTTACTTTTCAATCATAATAATGATGCACAAGCGAAAATCTATCGAGCAATTTCTCATGAATATCTATAAAAGTCATTACAGTTTATACTGTATTTGAATCTGCGACTTTCACTTGTGATCGGTTTATTTCATAATTTCACAAATAAATGCAATTCAATGTTTTATTAACATTGTTTTATATTCCTCAAAAACTGTACGTTGATCTTATGTTGTAATGTATTTATTAGCAGTTTGATTTTATCTTTTATTGATACCATTTGTACACCTCTTTAAAAACGTGTTGATAAGAAGATCAAGCAAATATAAGAGGATGTTGGAAAATTCTTTTTTTCCAAGTAATAATTCATGTGTAGGTGTATTTATCATGGTTTTTATTCTACAAGGATGTAAATAGTGACGTTGCTTTATCTTTATTTCACGAAAAAAAAATGGAATGAAAACAAAGTATTGTTGAAACATCATAATAACGTCAAAAGAGTGATTTACGCATGTATGTTATCAATTCAGATGCCTATTTAAGAAATAGCAGTGAATCTACTTGGAATTCGCACGTTTTTTCATCTCTTTCCAGTGTTTTGAATTTTCGAACGGGAAGAGGATGGTTTTTTTGAAATTTTGTCATTGGAATTGATAGAGCACACTGAGTTATACTCAGAACCAGTGAGATCAGAGTTGAAACACGTATCTGGACGAATAAATCTTTAAAAATTCGAATCGGGCGCTAAGATTTTTAACGTGAAGATTAAACATTTGTTTCTTTTCGAGAGAAGAAAGAACAAAAAGAAAATTGAGAGTATTTGTAAGATAAACAAAATGTTGTAAAACGAAACAGATATGAAAAGTTCAAGAAAACTCATTGAGTTTCAAAAACAATAAAATAATTTGTTTTATTCGATGATCTGAAAGTGAATTGTTAAAATCGGATTTTTCCTTAAAGCAAAAATATATCGCAAAAGACCTTTCTTTCAATATATATACATATAAGAAATGGTCTATCATGATTAAGATGTTCATTATATTCATGATGGTTGTTCGTTATTTTATGTATAAGAGAAAAGTTTTAGCACCATTGTGCTTACGTTAGAGAGAAAAACTTTGACTTTGGAAAATTCCAGTAGCCTTATGGATGAAACGAAGGCTGTTTTCGGAGAAAAATGTAATAAAATAGCTTTTCAGCTGTAACAACACATTACTGCTTATATCGATGGTTAAATCATTTCTCTAAACAGGGAGAACACCGCATTGTAAAGACAAATAATTTGAATGTAAGAGAGTAAAAAAGACAAGATGGTGACTCTATGCAAACATTCTCTCATAACAACAAAACTTGAGTTTTGCTCGTTGGTTATCTCAAAGAAGCCCGCACGTGTATATAAGATAAACTTCATTCATGATATTTTATATTTCAGTGATATAAGATGTAAACTATATGACTCGATGAATGATTCTATTTCGTTTTAGAAAGCGTCATTTGGAAAATGTCATTGATTGTTGCTTTGATACTCGGCATTGGGCATGAAATTGAAGATGAAATTGCTTATCAATTAGGAAAGAAAGGAATATGTGTTGCATATTATTCTAAAAATAAAAATAATCTTGATCGAATAACAAAGATATTGAGCGATGAAGATATCCAACCAAACTTTATTCTACTGGATACTGCTGACAATGTAATTCAACGACTTGATGAAGAATTCGGAAAATTAGATGTACTAATCAATGTTGGAATATTACTTGACAATGGTCAATTCAGAATCAATCTACTGACATCAACAAAATTCGAAGCGAACGACTTTTTCGATACGTTGCATGCATCCGAAAAGTTCATTCCTATATTACAAAAATCGCCTTCAAGTTCTGTGATTAATGTGTATACTCAAACCAAAGGAGCATCGCTCAGTGCACTAGTGCAAAACTGTACAGCGAAGATGGCTGAACATCAGTTCATGAATCATTTCAATAAATCATTCGCAAATACAAACATTACGATTCATTCGGTTACTTTAGATGACAATCGACCGGTTCCAACTATTCAAGATGAGTCACGTCGAATTGTTGAATTAGCACTTACACCTTTTATTGAACCGTCAAAAACGAAATCAATGCGTATTCTGTACGGAATCGTCGGTGAAGGACTTGGTCATGTTACGCGCTCGAAGGTAACACTTGAACTGCTTATGAAAGAAGGACATCATGTGAAAGTTGTCGTCAGCAATCGTGCATATAAATTCTTGAACGAAAACTTTTCCAGTCGATATCCGCGTTGTTCTGCAGCGAGTTCTGATGAAGCAGCAATCGATGTAATTGAAATCGAAGGTTTAACAATGCAATATGTTAATAATATTTTCGATGAGAAAGCATCAGTTCGACACACGATGCAACGTTTACCAACGATGTTAAACAAGAATTTCGGTGCATATTATCGAAATCTTGTTCTTTGGCGGCCAAAAGCAGTAATAAGTGATTTCGATAGTTTCGCTTATCTATTTGCTAAAGCACATGGTCTACCGATCCTTTCGATCGACAATCAACACGTTGTACAACGATGCGTGATACCAGAAGAAGCGAGACAATCAGATTTACGGGCATTTAATACGTATAAAAACTTTGTTAAAGTTAAATTGCCCTATTGCGATCATTATATAATCACTGGATTTTTCACGCCGGAAAAACGTGAAAAATACAAATCGAAAACAACACTTGTACCACCAATTTTACGACAAGCGATTCTAGACGCTAGACCTACACCGGCTGAGCAAGGTGAACATTTTCTCGTTTATCAGAGCAGTAAAAGCGATACGACTCTCCTGTCGACTCTCCAAGCTTTCGGTGAAAAATGCATTGTCTATGGTCTTGGTCGCGATGAAACTATTGGAAATTTACAACTAAAAGGTTTTTCCGAACAAGGTTTTATTGATGATCTGGCACACGCAAAGGGGGTCATTGCTAATGGTGGACTTTCACTTATGAATGAAGCGATCAGTCTACAACGTCCATTTTTCAGTGTACCCGTGGAGAATCAATATGAACAAGTTTTGAATGCGTGGTACTTGCAAAAGTTAGGCTATGGCGTGTTTGTTGATAAACTCGAAGTGAATGCACTTCAACAATGGGCGGAAAATATTCCACAGTACGCTAAAGCACTTTCTCATTATCATCATGATTCAAATTTACAATTGTATAAAACGGTGAAACGTGTTCTAGCAGAATTTAGTACTCGATTTATTTGGTGGGATCCATTGAATTTGATTTAATGCGTAGAAAATAAATTTCAAGTTTGTTATGTTGAAAATCTAAGTGCATACCAAGAATGAAAGGGATTTACAGCCTTTGCGTCCATCTGTACGCGTTCTATCTTTGATGCAGTGACCTATTGTAGTCGGGTATCATTATCACATTCATTGAGATCATAGGAACTGAAATAAATGTAACTATTCTTAAATGATCTATTATGAAACAGGATACAGTCTTATGGATTTGAACCATAACTCCTGGCATACCCATATATTAAAAAAATGTGTCCCAATTTTACCATTGTCCACATTACGTTGACCTCTCTAATTTGCTAGGTCCTCAGCACTATAATGTCCACTCTATCGGCATGTATGTCTTGAAATCGATTTCAGCCGCGAAAGTAGTACCCGATTGACGAATCAGCATGCTTTTGTGTCTTTTTATGTAGTAGCTAATGTTTGAAGATCTGTTGACAAAGAGTCATTTAATGGTAAGAGAAGAAAATATGGGTTAGAAAATGTATCTTCTGAAAAATTTCGATGTGAAAAGAATATGATTTATGTCGAACGCCATTTGTAATCTAATGAGATGAGAGTCGCTGGATTTTGATGTCTTAAAAGTTGTATGAATCGACAGACATTCGACGACATTCCACATAGAACATATTTTGCGTCGATCAACATTTGCATTTCAGTCATGAATAAACGCGTTTCAAAGATTTTGTCTTTCTCCGATAGTTGATCAAAATTCTTTTGATAATGACCAGTGGTATCCGTTTTTCGATGCTTCCTTCTGTCTATACCAACAAAATGCCATCTTGGTCTCAGTCGACGTAACTGACCAATCACAGTATGATCATCCGATGCCACGAAGATATGACGAATCTTTTTCTTTCTCTTCACCATCGCTTCGATCAATGTTATGTATTCCATTAATGGTATTTCTCGAGCTTCTTTTATCAGTTTATCACCTTTTCGAACGTGAATGCCAATGTAAGTCTTCGGTAACCGTTTTATTCGGTGTTCTTCAATGAATTTCAATGTTTCATTCGTTAACGATTTCCAGAGATAATGCGTCACGTAACGAATTTTTTCTAATGATTGAACTTTTAATGAAGCAATCCAAAATCGATTCAATATATTCCCAGTACGCGTTGTTTGTGCATGATCAATCAGCTCATTCTCGTTATTATTCTTGCCGAGATACGTACGATTCGAGTAAGGAAAATAGTTCATCGATGGTACATGAAAATAGTGCGAAAAATTACCATAATTCCATTGGCGAGCATCAATAATGAAATGTCGTTTCGACCAAACACTGTAAGCAAATGCTAATAATAATTGATTCATCTCGCTACAATAACCACCTTTGCCCCAGATAATGTACATCAGTGTACGTTTTGGATTACGAGAGGCTTGGCAAGAAGCGATAGAATCGAACGAACAAGGACATTTTTGTTCGATTGAGACTATTGAATAGAAGTACGATTGATTGTGAAAGAGATAAAATGCAATGGGAAGAAATAATAATGGGATTAATTTGAGTATTTTGAACCATCCGACCATTTTGATTAAGCAATTTCGTTTTTATACTATAGATTTAGTTTTGTTGTGGCGAAGAAAGAAAAATAAATTCACGCACAAGGTTCTTTTTCTTCTGCAGATTGTTTCCAGTGCATGCAACAATTGTCAAGTGTTTTTCTTTTCATTGCTGCAAAAATGAAACTGTCGAAAAAATCACAAGACACTGATTTTCGTACCACCTAATTATAACCACTTCCATGTGAATACATTCAAGTCTATAAGGATTGTTCCCGATTACTTTCTATCGGTTACTATATCTCCTGTTCTCATTTCACATGTCATGAGATAGTGGAAACGACAAAAACACAGTCTTTCAAGCACGAGCTTGTTATTGTGCAAGATACAATTCAAAGTGAAGAACGTTACAGTTGAATGACACGATATGACTAATTTTCTTTCTCGTTTTCATTAATGTTCCAAATTACATTTTATTTCATCAACGCAGTAGAAGCCACGCGCTTATTATTTCACGAAAAGAAGCATGGACGTCGAACAAGGTATTGAAAAACGTTCTTCTGTCAAGAGAAAGTATTCAAAGGTATTTTATAGGTACGCTTGCTCCCAAAAATCTTGTCTATTATCGCGACCGAGTCGGTCAATCCTTTTCATTTTTGATCACTGGAAATGTCCAAGGACCTGTCTATGGTACCAATATTTATACCGATGATTCGGATCTGGGCACTGCTGCTGTTCATGCTGGCATTATCAAAGTTGGGGAAACAAAAACAGTTGATGTGAAGATTTTACCTGGGCAATCGAGCTATCTCGGGTCAGCTCAGAATGGTATAGCATCATCATCGTATGGTCATTGGCTGGGAAGTTATGTTTTTATTGAAAATATGATCAGTTCTGTCACAGATTCGATGACATTGATCAATTTTCGAGACAAGATAGGACAATCGTTCTGCTTCTTAGTTACGGGTGATCTCGGCATGCCAATTTATGGCACCGATATTTATACTGATGATTCAAATATTGATGCGGCTGCAGTTCATGCTGGCATCGTGAAAGTTGGAGAAACTAAAGAGGTTATTGTGAAGATACTACCTGGTCAAGCGAGCTATCAAGGATCAACTAAAAACGAAATTACATCTTCTTCATTTGGACAATGGATGGGAAGCTTTAGATTTGGAGATCATATCACTCCATCTATGCCAACTGTGACAAATCTTACAGGTCACCGGGACAAAGTAAATCAAGTTTTATCTATCACAGTTGTTGGATCATTGGGAGGCGTCGTTTACGGCACAAATATCTACACGGATGATTCTATTATCAATACTGCTGCAGTACATGCTGGTATTGTCAGTGTTGGTGAAACAAGAACGGTTGACGTAAAGATTCTACCGGCTCAAACTAGCTATCAAGGTTCAACACAGAACGGAGTAACTTCATCATCGTATGGGTCATGGATAGGAAGTTACATGTTTACGTGCAAAACTATTAGTTGCCCTATGGCTCCTACCGACCTCTTGAGTTTTCGAGAAAAACTAAATCAAGTGTTCTCTTTTGTAGTCACTGGAGCAAACGAAGGTCCTGTGTTCGGAACGAATATCTATACAGATGATTCAAATCTAGCTGTTGCTGCAGTCCATAGCGGTATGGTAACAAGGGGCGAAACCAAAGTTATCATTGTACAAATTCTACCTGGACAATCATCGTATTGTGGTACAGCACAAAATGGTATAACTTCGGCACCGTATGGTACTTGGATGGGTAGTTATTCAATTCTTGCTAGTATACCTACTTTCAAAATGGCTGTATCAAATCTAACCAATTATCGCAATAGGGTTGAGGAAACTATTTCCTTTACGGTTATAGGTGCAATGGGAGGAACAGTGTGGGGTACAGACGTTTACTCGGATGATTCAAATGTGGCTGTTGCAGCCGTACATGAAGGTGTGGTTCAAGTCGATGAAATGAAAACAGTTAACGTGAAAATTTTACCTGGACAAGCAAGCTATGATGGTAGTACTCGTAATGGAATCACCACGCTTTCATTTGGTTCATGGTCAGGAAGTTTTGCTTTCGTTGACAATCCGACAAATTCCGGTGAAAAAGCATCTTTTTGAATACATTCTTTTTTTATAAAAAAAAAGAGAACATCTGACCCGTCTATATCAAACTTTCATATAATAACAATACTAAAATACATCGCTAATTTCGCGCTCTACTGTCTCTGATCGAGGTTGAGAATATGAATTGATTCACTAATAAAACACACGATCAAAATACGATGTAGAGATCACACTGAGATACATTAAAATTTCGATGAGAAAACTTATCGATTGTGATTGGCCATTCATTCATGAATTCATAGTTAAAAACAAAGTAAATGTACAAGGATTTTGTTAATAAAGTCAACGTGTTTCAAACATTATACACCTTCACTAGTTTTTTCTGAAAGTCATCTCTTTCACAGATATCCGATCCTTTATAGATCTCTGTATCGTTTTGAAATCATGATTTGATGGTAAATTTATTTATATGATAATCATAGACTGATAAAATACTTTTTTCAGTAGCTTTCGATTTGCTTATGTGAGCATGAGTAGAAACCGTGCTTTATTTTTTTTCAATCAACTGAAACGTTATGAATTTGTATCGAGCAAATATTGCCTTGTATATTTAACGCAACGATTATCAGTAAACCATTAAACACGGAGATAAATTGTTACTATCGGCCAGAATGATTCATATTTCGTCTTTGATTACTTTAATTACATATGAAAATTCATACAAAAAGTGGTGCCCTTTTATTTCGTCACTCGTTATAAAAGAAAAAACTTGCTATATATTAGTTTTCAATCTGATGATATTGCCAAATACACACATCATAGTTCGTCACCGTTTATTTCTGGTTTTAATTGCTGCTAATTAACTTATTCAACTGATACACGCGGCTTATTTCGATTCATATAGGAAATACTAATTGTGACCGAATAATAGCTGAACATGCACGCTCTAATACTCTGGAGTAAGGCATTTTATTGCGTCTCACTTTCGTGTAAAACTTTGAGTAAGCCAATGAAATATTCAAAAAGAAATAATGGCTGAAAAGCTGTCATATAATTATAAAGAATATCTTGTTTATGTACTAGTCACACCACGAACTTCCGCGGCATCCTTGATTGTCGGTTCTCATTTCCTCAAAGGGTTGCCAGAGGCAATTCTAATATTTATGGTAATTGTTTTCGGTGTCCCAGTCTTTGATATGATCATATTCATGGACGGTTGTCTTGGCTACATAATAAAACGATTTAAGAAGAAAAAACGAAGAGTTTAAGAACAGTCACAAAATCCGTATGGTACTGAATCTCCAGTCGAAGAGGCATCATATATTTCTGTCGACAAAGAAGTTGCATTAAAAAAAATCAGTGCATTTGTTTTCATATTACAGCGACTACTTATATAACCAAACTAATTTTGCATAGTTGCGCGCAGAATATTCAAAGATAACCTTGCAAGTGATTATAGCATAGATCGTTTTGTATTTTATTTAATTCGATATATGCATTAACAGATGACCTTACAAGTCACATCTCGCTGTCATCTTATTAATGCGCCACGGCAAACAAATATTATCATAAATCTGTAAATAAGACTCTCACCCGCCCTCCTACAATTTAATCGTATATGATGACGAAAGCAAGCAAGAGAATACTTCTTCTACTCAGTTAAGCATCGGGTGAAATCTCATTAGTGGAAGTTATCAATATTTTTAACAGGTTGATTGGGTTGCAGGACGTCAAAATATGATGCTTCACTGAGATATGACGATCGACCTTGTGCTTCAATTTCATCGAGTCATGTGTTTCAATGTATCCATACGCTTGCGTACTTTGCTCGAAATGTTACTTGGATAATTCGTTTCTATTAATAACAATACTCTATCCCATGTTCCTAAAACACACTTATCTGACATGAGGAAGATATCTAAACGAATATGTTCGCCATTTTCCAGCTTCCTTCGAAATCAATGGAACGAAGCGCATGCAGATTTGGTTACGTAAGAAATAAAGCTAAGCCATCGTTATCAATTACTCAGACAAATTTCTTTGTTGTTTCGAGTGCAACAAGTTTATATGATTTCACAATGTATCGGATCACGGCTTTATTTCGATTTCATTGACAAATTATTTTTCGTACAAGGTTTTTCATAGCGCTCACCAATGCTTTGCGAAAGATGCTTCCGCCAATCAACGTATAGATATAAAATGGCATACTATTACTCAAATAACTCAGAAGGAACAATAGAGTAAAAATTAAGTCGTTGACTGCAAGACTCAATGGTGTGCGGTTGTGATATGGATGTATATCCGAATAAAGATATTGCACTGCTAGAGGGAAATTAAATACAGTTGTGAGAGTAACTTGCACCAATAGCATGAGAAGTAGATGAAAGTCACCTTTTTTCAATCGTCGTCGGTGTCGACGTCTGTCATTCTCCTGATTTGTTATCGGGTCCGTTACCGGGACTGTTCGAAATGTATGTATGTTCCGAATGGTCAACAATCCGAATATCAAGGCCAGTAACGAAGGAAATACCACATTCAGAAGAGCGAATTCCATGTCGGTCAATAAACGACACCATGTCACTGTGCTATAGCATTCCACTGGACTGTCACTCAAATTCGCTCGATAACAATATAAAATATGCACGTGAAGAGAACTTATTAGGCATAGTACGATGTACATCGCACGTTTGGCATTTTCCATCGTGCTCATCTGTCGGCGTTGAGCGTTTTTGGATGAGGAGAGCCATCGATCAACAACACCCAATGTAATTAACCACGAAGCAGTCGTTCTCGAAGTGTATAAAATAAAAAGACGTAACTTACAAAACAGATCAACTGTATTGCTGATGTTTAACGACCAAGTACCAAGTAGACGAACGAACGCACCGGATGTAATTGTAACAAGATTTGCGATTGATGAATGAAAAAAGAATAAGGCGCATGGACTTTTACGAAGTTTTCGTTGTGCTGACGCTAAGCAATTAAGAAAATTACCAATAATACCCAAAAGTATAAGCACAATGGAGAAATATCGATTAAACCTATTCGTTATTGCATTCACATTGGTAATTAGAGTATCATCCGACGAATTAATTGACATTGTACGAGAATGGAATGAAATATCAAATCAAAAACATGAAAACGATGAACGTGCAACTTCTATTATAGGCCAAACTTGAGACAATTAACTGTATTTATTTATTCCCTTTCATTGGTTATAACTTAGACATACACTCAGACATGATGTTTTAAATAAATAGGAACTATTTAAATAATAAATGACTAAACAGAAAAGAGGTGATGTGTACTTTTCATAATTAAAACGTACCTCATGTTGAAAGGGTAGATTGAAACCTCCTCTGTAATAGAAGATCTTCGAGTCTTCTATTATGTTTCTCAAATCAACTCCACCTTTCTCTGAAATTCCATACAAAATGCATATCCTTGGTATAGAAAATATTTTCAAAGGACTCTTCTATTATAGAGAAGATTACATTCCTCAGAATAAATTTAGCGTAATAATTGGGAAAACAACATATTCTAAATCAGATCCGGCGAAAAAGATAGAAAAATTAATGTCGGAGTGAATAATTAATTCATAGTTTTGAGATCATTTGTTCATGGTATCTCACTTGGAAATGTCGAGAGTGAAGATTAAAGGAGAAAACGGTTCATCAGTATGACTAGAGATTCAGTGACACTATAGTCAAATATGATTAACAAGCATTTTCAAATTGCAGGTGAGGGATTGATTCCAATTTTCAGGTATTTATCTTTTGAACAAAAATAAGAAGTACTAAAATATAATGTAGCTTTAACTTGATCCTAAGCTTTATTTTGCGTATGAACATTCCGGTCTTTTAATTAATAGTTTATTCTATCACGAGACATTATCAAAACTACATTTATTACTCTATTGTGGCTCTACATGAGAGAAATACTTCTAAAAATGCAGAATTCATGATAAAATCACGAAAGCATTAAGAGGCCGAACATTGATTTGAGATATATTCACGCGTTTCTCTTATAAGCCTGACCATTTCAATCTCACACACTGAATGTCATGCTGCTAGATGAAGCTGCCGGGTTTTGCATAACTGAATCTTGTAGTGGTTCAATATGTGTATTGGAATTCAATTTTAAGTAAAACCAAGATGTACGTGTGAATGTCAATTTGCTCATACTTTCCGTAATGAAAATGTGTTTTGATTTATCATTTCGTATTTCAATGAGCACAACAAAGCCTGTAAAAGTTCGCAAGATCATATACTTCATTCTTTTATCACCACAGTAATGTCAGTTAAAACAGAACAAATACATGAATATGAGGATTGTATAAAAAAAACAAGCCTAGATTGAAGAAGTACATATCATTTCTTTACTGGTATGTTTTATACTTCTATTATCATAAACTTTATATACCCATTTTTTTTTCTACATTGTTTTGATCATAATCCTTTTCTTCTCAGTATATAGTGTCGTTACAGGAATCTATTTATACATCATTCGTAGATATCATATGAAAATGTATAGTGCTTACATTCTACTGATCATTTGCGCACTCCATCAATACAATTATGGCAAAATATCTGCTGGTAAGTCCAGTAGAGTGGATTAGAAAACTATATACGCGACGCTCCTTAGTGTTTGTGACATATTTATATAATGTACATCTGAGTACTCAAGTACGAGAGTGTGCTTCTCAAAGATTTTGAACTATGAGATATAAAAAATGCATCATTTTTATTAAATAATGAAACCTTTTTATTGGTATTTATAATTTAATCCTGCAATATTAATTATTCAGCTTAAATAACATGGAACTACTGTTTTTCTGTGAATGACTTGTTTGATGCTTAAATATGTAATATAATTTCAGCAACATCTGCTCATAACTCGACAACAAAATCGAAACAGGCTGAGAAATTCTTCTCCCACGTTTTAGGTAAATCAATTTAAATTGGCTTTGCGCTAAAATTTATTGATTCTTTCTCTTTTATGCTACATGTAGATATAAACAGTGATGGTATGGTCAATTGGATCGATTTTGAAAGTGTTATTGAAGTCTGTCAAATTAACAAAATAACATGCAATGCATTATATTTCGATTTTCATTAGTAGAGTATTGTATCGAAGGACGAAGCATCCAAAAATGCTCGATTAAAAGTTCTTCGTAAACGTCTTGAACAACATTTTCAAAAGTTTTTTTGGGAACTACTTAAAGTGGGTGACAGTAACCAAGATGGTGATATTGATTTAAGTATATTGATTTCTTTCCTATGTATGGCACGAGAGTCATTTTTGTAATCTTAAAGACGAATGGCTTAATGTTTTGGATGATGTTGTAAACGATTTGAAGAAAACAAATGAGTTTCCTGATTGGTTTGAAGATCTTTTCAAATCTTTATGGCGCGCCAATGAGTTTTTCAGTAATTATGAGTTTTGTTCACTATCACTGTAATGCTTCAATTTATTCTTATAAAGATGAAAAAGCTGTATTAAAAGATGAATTTGCCAATATGTTAATAGCATGGGATATTGATGAAAACACTGCTGGAAAGTTATATGATTTCATTACTGAAAATGGGAAAAAAGCAATGGACTGTAAGTAACTCTAAATAAAAAAGATCTTGATTATTATGAATGTTGATTTTTTAGATCATCTCTTTGCGATATTAATGAAGAAATTCTTCCTCAACGAGATTCCCAATCATATATTAAACCTTGGTCGTGCTTGAATACTATAATAAACATTCTTGCTTTGGTTTATTCATTCACATTTAGAAAACTCACGTGAATGTGCTTCTTCATAAAGCATAATAAAAACTATATCATGCGATCAACGTTATCTCTCTTCTTCTTAAATGATGTCATTGATGAAGGAAGTAATAGAAAATTATTTGAATACTTTTTATCTCTGAAAGATATATTCATGTAATTTCGAAGAAAAAACTTTTAAGAAAGATGTGTGGTGGTCACAAAGAACTTTAACAATCGAACGACAAAAACTTACATTCGAATTTCTATATTGTTTTAAGATAAAAAGCAAGAACAACTAAAGAAAAACAGCATTCAGTCTCGCTTACGATGAATGACGTTGCTGTTGTCAGTATTGTTCGTTCTCTACACTCTCTTTGTTCAAAGAACTGGCCATTAATAGAAAGAATCGCCGGTGGAGAACCTGTGAAAGCACGATCTTGGAAATGGATGGTATCGATCGTCAAGTGTATTATTGATCCTAATCGTAATAGATTATATAAAGTTCTCAAAACAACATCATGTGACTAAAATTATTCGCTATCCCCACTACAGGCGGATGGGTCATCTCCACGATACTGCTTTACTGAAACTATCATCATTACTTGACATCAGTGATGTCAATATCGGTAAAATAGGAGCGCCAATAACAATAAGTTCCCTTAGCGAATCCATTTTGCTTTTGTAAAGTGCATTTGATTTCTAAAATGAAAGTACGACGTAAATTTACAAAAAAAAACGTATGTGAACACGGCGATATGTTTATGAAATCGGATAGTACATAAGGTATCCAAACAAAAGAACGTCTTTTATATAACTTGTTGCTATTGGTTGAAAAATTGAACAAAAAAGAGTTGGTTCAAAGTCACAAGAACTGCAACAGGTGACAGTAAAATCAATATATGTCAACATTTGATCAAATTACTAGCCTTCCAATTTTGTGTCGGTAATGAAGAAGGTGGTAAAGATGAGCACGAAGTTATTTCTTCTTTTTGGAAGCAGATGTGCTTGAGCTGTCCTCAATGAAACATTGCAACCAAACACTGCGAAAATTACTGACTGATGCAATCATTCACGGTTCTGACCTAGGAGAAGAGCTATCAGCTGGTATCTGCTCCCGTTTCCATCTCTCCGTTTTGCTCCATAGCTTGATAGAAATCACTTTATTATTGCGTATAACACGAAACGACTAACAATCGGATTCTAGCCTTAGAAAGAAAGATATCAGTGATCAGAGGATAATAAACAATTCGTTTTTAGAGCAAAGTATTGAAGTTACAATGTATGAAATTCTAATTAGTCAGAAACGTTGAAATAAGTATTCAATTGGTTCGCGGTTGACCGCATGTCTTAGCTGTACAACATGTACTTGGACCAGGGTTTAAATTAACGACACACGACATGGCATCATTGTTACATTGTCGACAAGCAACCATTTGATCACGAATTTTTTTCGCCTGTTGTAAACTATCTGCGATCACGGCAGCACTTGCTAAATTGAACTTTTCCGCAAGTAGCTTGCTCGCCTCCATACTTAATATTGATTGTTCGATACTAGCTACTAACGAATCTGTGAGACGAAACAAAATAACAGTAATGTATTGAGTGAAGTATTTCTAGCGCTCTTTATTGGACTTCAATTATAACTTACCGGTGTAGAGCCAACTCGCCCATGTGCAACCATGTTCTTTGTAACATTGATCATGCACATCACAGCAAGCGCCCTTTGAGCCGCAACTGGTAACGAAGGCATCACAACCAAAATTGTCTCTCTTTTGTCGATGAATGTTCTCCGAGATTGATGCTGCGCCAATCGCGCAACTGTCGTACAAAACTGTTATGAATACAATAATTATGCAATAAGAACGCATCCTGCTAATAGTTATTTCGTGCTTATTTACTCCACAATACACTTCCTACAAAAATCCTACGCGTCCTTTTGTATATATAACATTTTGAAGATATGTAAATAATTAGGCATTATTAAATGCACATTGCATATTGAAAACTGCATATATTTTGCCTGAATATTTACATAATACGAAAAAGTGCTTTTGTCTTTTATTTAAATGATGACGATAAAAATAGCAGAGAGTAGAACTATATTATATTAGAAAATAAAATACTCTTTAAAACCTGTCTAACTTCACGATTATACACAAACAGATCAACAATATCACATAATAGACATAGTTCAGCTGAGATGGACAAAATTCGCATGACAATCAGATCGACATAAGCATACGCCATGACAACTGTCATCACATAGATAGGCATCCATCCACCAACGAAGATAAAAAACATGAAGATCATATGTCGAAGAAGATGAACATCGCGCCGACTGATTTTAGTCTGATGTTGTGCTCGTGGTTGGTTCTGATTAGTGGGATTAATCATACTGATTTGAGTTGCTCTTATTTCTGGTCGAACTCGCAGCGATGATGCACGGACATATTTGACTATGATACTATTGATAATCACATGACTCAACGATGGAATAATGACTACCAGAATCAATGTGTAGATTCGTTTCCATTTGACTGTTGTACAAGACTAAATATTCAAACAGAATTATTAGAGATCTGTCATAGATCGTTATTTATATCTTTACCGATTGATCGATTAATATCGGTAATGAAAGTACAACACCAACACACCATTGACTTAACACACAAATAGTAGCCCATCGTTTCGTTTTGAAAAATAATTTTGTTGGATACGCGATCAGACATAATCGATGGATCGAGACCACTGTGAAAGCAAGCGATACTTGGAAAGTGCACAGCACTTGAGCATACGATAGAAAACCACAAGTATTTACTGAAAATAATTTCAATGGATTAAATTCCAACATTATATAGTAGATCATCCAATAGAGTGCACAAACGATAATTGCCAAACATACATTGAGAGTGAACATATTGATTTGACAATGAAAACGTCGAATGCACAAAATTGTCAGAGAATAAATTAAAGATAAAAGAATAATTAAAGCGAATAAACCGATCTGTATCAAAGTAAATACCAGTGAGACAGTGGACATTTGAATTTAATCGTTTAGATAATGTTTATGCTGAAGAGAGAAATCAAGTGAATGAGTTGATACTTTAATTCTCTATTGAATCCAAAAATTGTAAAGGAATAAAATATGACATCCGGTGACGTACAGACATCCCACAGGTCCTCCTTTCATACAAGCTATATTTTTACATCCTCTGAAAGATATATGTATATCTGATGCGTCCCCGTAGAGTATATTCATGATCCATTTATAATCTTTTGAACGATATAGTTAGAAGGAAGATGCTTTTCAATGATCCTTATTTACAATGACGTCAACTATGACGTATCTTAGCATCCTCAAATAACATCGAAGATGAGAATATATATATATATATATATCTGATCTATGTTCACTTGTACTCTACATTGCCGAATGTAAAAACGTTCAGAAGAAAATTAATAAATTTCCGTAGCCCGGTGTTCTCTTCCATTCGAAATGTACTTTGAGTTCTTTTTTTTTCATGACATTCTATTTCTATTTCATTAATAACATTCATTTCACTGTCCGTGTAAGAACAAATCTAGTCTTTTCGCACCCTCTATGGCTACAGAACTCAACAACTTACTTAAGTAACCTTATCACAGACCCATTATTTATGCTATTGTGTAATTTTCATTAGAAAATCCGTGAATGTGAAAAAGCCAAGTTGCACAACACAACAGAAAAGGAAAAAGAATATTCACGATGGTATCAGATTCACGTACTGTGTTTTTTCGGCTGAGTCAGAAGATATGTACATAAAGATTTTTCCCTACGCTTGCACATTGTATATAAATAAGTGTCTTCTTCGTTACATACTCATTCTATATCGTCGACAACGTCAAAGTATAACTGACATTCTTCTGTGTTTATGAATTCGTGATTGTTTTCGTCACTATATCTAGATATGCAAATTTTCGTGAAAACATTAACAGGAAAGACAATCACATTGGAGGTCGAGTCTTCCGACACAATCGAAAATGTGAAGGCTAAAATTCACGATAAAGAAGGTACGGTAGTTGGACTGATATTTTTCTAATCTTTCATATTCGAAAAAAATAGGTATTCCTCCAGATCAGCAACGATTGATTTTTGCTGGCAAACAGCTTGAAGACGGACGAACACTGTCGGATTACAATATTCAAAAAGAATCAACTTTGCATTTAGTTCTTCGTAAGTGTTCATTTTGGATGTCGCAAAAATTCTTATTTTGTTCCTTAAAAGGTCTTCGTGGTGGTTGCAACACATTTTCTTGTGGTGATACCATCGTTTGTGCACCGAAACAACATACTGGTCAATGTCCAGGTACAACTTATCATAACACTCCCTGTTGGAAATGTACTGCCTACGGTCACAAATGAAGACAAGATTTTTTTTTTGTTTTGAGAAATTGTAATCATCCAGAATTCAAACAAATATTGAATAAAATAAGAACATTCGAGACGATTGCGCTTCGACATATTCCTCCTCTGCTTTTATGACTAACGAATGACTCGCTTTACATGCCAAACTTCTTATCAGTACTTACGCAACACATTTTACTTTATGCGACATATAAAACGTGCTGTTGGAAAGCAGTTTAAACAATAGTATGTCTACGAACGATTGTATTCTTTCACTTCCTATAAAAACTTATCTTGAACCAAGCGAGATATCGATTCTCCCTCAGCATCGTTTAAAAGCACGTCGAACAAATTTGATTCCGGCGATTTGCTTCTACAATGGTTCATTCGCACCAATCCATGCTGGTCATGTCAATGTATTACAGTCAGCGAAACAATATATTGATAGTTTAGGAACACATGAATTGCTAGCTGCGTACATGTCTCCGTCACATTCCGAATATCTTGCAGCAAAATTAAAATCAACTGAATTTCTGAGTATCGCGCATCGTCTAGCTATGATTCATCTAGCAGTGGAAAATCTCGATTGGGTGATGGTAGATCTGTATGAAACTTTTCAACCACGCACAACTCGTTTAGGTATTATCATGGATGCGTTTATGAAACGTGTTCGTTCACAATTGCCTGATGGAAATGAAATTGATGTATTTTGGTTACAAGGTGAAGATGCTCTGCGTTTTCCTCCTTTTGAAATAGCAATTCGGTTAGGATTTCAACCTCTGTACGTTTTGAATCGTAATTCGAACGAGAATACCGCCGGCTCTAATCAAGATAAACGAGAAAACCAATGGCAAAAAAAGCGGGCATGCTCATTGTTTCCAGAACGGTTGGTTCATCGATCCGATCACCAGGATTCTAGTCATATTTTTTTTCCTAGATCTCATTTAGTCAAAGCAACTGACCTGAACCTCTCGTCGACTGCAATTCGAAGATGTGCTAGCGAAGCTTCGGTAACACATGAACAACTTCAACTATGTACTCATCTAGATAATATTACATCGTATATCTTAC